>CM069905.1:132349518-132498712 GCA_036172215.1 Camellia granthamiana
GTTTGGTCATTTTATTGTGATGTGACATCATAAATAAATATTAATCAAAAAATTCAAAAGCAGCTTTTTACTAATTTCCTAAATCACTTTTTAAAAAAGTCAAAAAGCTTGGTAAAAAATCAAAAACCAACTTTTTACCATCTTCCCAAAACACCTATATTCAACACCACTAATGCTTCAAGTCTCGAAAGTTTCAGGCGCGAATGGTGCGAATTTGTGATCACCGATCGACTAGCCGGACGATCGCCCGGACGACCGGGTGAAACACTTGTCTACCGCGGTTGTCACCTTGTCAACCTCAGCTGTCAGCCTCTTTGTCAGATGACCGGCCGAACGATCGGTCAAACAAATTCGAGACAAATTCGCACCTCAATATTCGAGGCCTGTAGCACGTACTCATTGAATACCTAACTAGTCAACTTGTTTATAATTTTCCAATCAAAAAATAATAAATGCATGAAAGAAAAATATACCAATTGGGTGAGATTTAAGAGGGGGATGGAAAAAAATAAAGAAGTAGCTTTTAAAATATCAATACAATTAATGCTTTTGGCTTTTTGATTTTTTGGTTATTTGGTTTTATTTGAAAACTAAGTATTTTAGTTAAAAAGTCAAAAGTCACTATAAATTGGCACATCACTCTCTCTATTTTTCTGTACATCTTTTTATAAAAAGTCAAAAAGTTATTAAAATAGTCTCCCAAACGAGGCCAGTTTGGGGTTAAAAAGTCTCATTTAGAATAAGTTTTTTGGTTTTTTTTTTTTACTTTTGTGAGAGAAAAAATGAAATAATTATAGGTTGAATGTGATATTTTGTCATATTTGGCTAAAATAACATGTTTTATCATATATGACTATTTTAGCTCAAACACTCCTCCCAAATGGGGCCATAATAACTTAAATTTTCCTTTCAAGTCTAAATTTACTTTGTCACTTATTCAAGAAATTTTTATATAAAATTAGACATTTAATTATGAAAAATTACTTAAGATGAAGGGTACACATTGGGTCAAAATGAGATAATTCTATTTTCACACACCAATTTTAGTTCATATATTTAATGAAAAAAAAATTTAATAAAATTTTGTCTTAGAATAAAAATACTATAATTTCTTTATATTCTTTTTAGACAAACCCTATTTTTAAAACACCACAACCATTCTCTACCACCAGTGCCATCTCTTTCATTCGCCATCTTCTTCCATCGCCTCTTTTTTTTTCTACTTGCGATCACTTTTTTCCATAAACCATGCACTTCTACAAGTCCCTATCGCAAACCACATACTTTTGAGGTTGACTGTAGAGGTTTTATAATAGAATGTGATGAGCTGGGAGTAACGATGGTAGTAATAATAGAAAGATGAGAGTGGCAACAACAGCAGTGAATAAGGGTAGGTGGATAGAAAAAAAAAATTAGACTTTTAAATTGAAGACAATGGTATTATTGGTGTTACCCAAAAGACAACCTAAGAGGGGGAATGAATTAGATTTTTACAATTAAAAATTAATAATACCCTAATAAAAATTATGACTAGCACAATAGATAAATATAGTTAATGAAATAAAAATAATTAAAACATGTGTTCTAACAACTATGTCAGTTAATGATTTTAGCACAGTGAAAATGTGAAATATAGTTACAGCAATTTAAATAAAATAAAGAGATAAGGGAGAGAGAGACAAACAAATTTATAGTGGTTCGCCTTCAACTCGGCCTACGTCCACTCCTCAAGCTTCACTTGAGATTTTCCACTATGCTCTAGCTTCACGGGGCTGCTAACAACCTCTTTACAAATGGAGCAATCCTTCACAGATTTTACACAGACTTTCTAAGTCAAGAATACTGAGTATACTACACTCTTACAAAGTTGAAAAGAAAGTATTTTTGCTTTCACAGAAAGTTACAAGAATTATCTCTCAAAGATAAATATAAAAATGAAACTTTGATTTTTCTGTAAACCTCACACAGGAAAGATGGGCTTAAAGCTATAAGGCTCAGTGTATAATTTCTGAAAATAGATGTGAATGATTATAGATCAAAGAATATTTTCATGTTTTTTTGTAACTTGTTTACATTAGAGACTTTGGTATATATAATGAAAATTATAACCGTTTATAGCCGTTATAGTCATTTGAATTTATAGCCGTTTATAGCCGTTGTACTCCATCATTACTAATTTGAATATCTTCTACTCTATTATTACAAATTTGAATATCTTTCACTTGAACCTTTTGAACCTTTTGAACTGCTGTTGTGCTGGGTTGTTTGAACCTCTGTTCTTTAGGCTATTTGAACTCTTGATTTAATCAAATATTAAATACATTCTAACAACATTTAGAATAAAGGTTTACGTGAGAAATGATGGGACAAAATAAATTTTGATTTTATTAAAACATAAAATTATCAAAATAAATGTTGATTCTATTTTTCTCTTTCAAATAAATCATCAAAATAAATTTTGATTCTATTTTTCTCTTCCAAATAAATTAAAACATAATTAAATAAATCATCAAAATAAATAAGTCTAACAATCTCCCCCTTTTTGATGATGGCACACAATGATGTTTTGATTTGATTTGGTTTGGGAGTAAGAAAGGCTCCCCCTCAAGTCATGCTTCCTGAATTCATTTATAAAAACATAGATTAGCACATGTGTAATAAGTAAGCTTTAATTAGAAACATGATATGAGATTAAGATATCAAACTATAAATACATAATATCATATTAATTTGAAAATAATACCATAATTTGAAAATAACACCATAATACATAACATCATATAATTTCTCCCCATGTGACATTATCAAAAGAAAATCGTGGGTCAGAATCTAGAGGAGGAGGAAGAGGAAAATGATAGTGATAAATGGCATCAAAAAATAGATAATCAATATATATATATCTATATATTACATAGCTATACAATATATATACATATATGCATACACATACAACTCTCCCACGTCTCTCTCGTTTTTCGCAAAATGCGGTTGCCACGCAGCCTGGCTTTTGCTTTATTGGCCGACAAAAGCAGTTCTCCTCGATTGCCGCTCGCCTCGGCTATCTCTTCCTCCTTGTATTCTTCTCTTCAACCTCTTCTCTTTAGCATTCTTATTAATCACACTCGTCTGCTTCTTCTTCTTCACTTCACTCTCTTCTATCTCTTCTTCATCACTCTCTTCAATCTTCTTCTTCTTCCTCGAGAGATAGACTAGAGAGATTGAGCAGAGCAGAAAGGCAGCCAAAAATGATCTTCTTTTCGAGTACATCGCTCTCTCCTACTACATGGCCTCGTCCCGTCCCCTTACTCTCTTTCCGAACTTGAATGACCCCTCAAGCGCTGCTGGGCAGAGTGCCCCAGCGCCTACTCTTCCCAACTTTCCTATGATGTCGATTGAGCAAATAATGGTAGCGTAATCAGGTATTGAAGCCAATCATTTCACACTGACGTTCTGTATGGAGACGGTGACTACAGTCACAAAATTAGCGCATCGACTGCAAAACAGAACGAGTGAGCTCCACTAGGTCACTGCCCAACTCTCTCTGCTCCAACGCATGTACAAGGATGCACGAGCAGAAATAGGCACACTGAAGGCCAAAAATAAAGAGCCTAAACAGAAGACCACCTCCACGGCCCGATTTGGAGCAACGTCGTTCTTGGCCTTTGATAGTCAGCGGGGAGTCGTTGCTCTCGACAAAAGCATGGGGGTAGGGGCGTCAAGGGTCGCCTAAGGTGATAAAAAGAAGAAGAAAACGATAAAAGAGGCGAGTAAATAAATCGGCGTTAACCCAGGGGTGGGTGGCCTTGTGGTATGAACATGGGGATTAAGCCCCCAGGTCATGAGTTCAAATCGCTCCTCGGCCAATCTCCTGGGTGTAGCACAGTTGGTTAGGAGGTTGGACCTCAAGTTGTCTAACCAGCACTTGGTGTGGGTTCAATGCTCCCTCGCTGTGCGAGTCCTGACTTAAGCGGAGTTTGTCTTGGGAGGTCGGGGCAAGTTCCCAGGTTATAATCTTCTCGCTCGGAACGGCTAACAGGACACTTTGGTGATCTCTACAAAGGGGCGCTACCTTGGACCTGCGAAAAAGTAGGGAGGATTTTCCTGTAACAAAAAATAAATAAATAAATAAAATAAAAATAAATAAATAAATCGGCGTGTGGCCATAAAAAAAATGAAGGGTGTGTGTGTGTGTGTTTTTTTATGAAAATATTTGTATTGTGATTTATTTCTGTTTTTATGTTTAAGTACTAAAAAATGAAATTAAAAAGCAAAAAAAAAAAAATTAAGCCCAAACAAAAAAATAATAATGAGAATAAAAAATAAAAATAAAAGAAATTAAACCTAATAGCAAAATAAAATAAATTAAATAAATTAAAATAAAATAATACCAGCATAAATTAAACTTAATGGGACGGTAGTGTTACTGGAATGGCAATACAAAAAAATTATCATGAGGGTTAAAAAAAATCAATGTATGCAAAATTAATTTTACCTGAAAATGCAGAACCCAAAAAAAATTACACAGGTGAGAATAGCAAACTGTTAAGGAGAATAAATGTATGAAGGACTTGAGAGCATTCAACTGATATAAATGTTTCCATATCAATGTAGCAATATACATATATCATTTTAACAAAAATTCAAGTTTCACAGTCATAGTAAAACTTTTTAAGTAGAAATCGACATTCCAAGCTCGCCACGAATAAAATTGAAGCGATCCTCGTTTAGCGGTTTTGTGAAAATATCCGCCAATTGCTTATTAGTGTTTACAAATTCAAGTACAATATCCCATTTTTGAACATGATCTCTTAAAAAATGATGTCGAATTTCAATATGTTTTATTCGTGAGTGTTGAACCGAATTTTTGCTTAAATTGATGACACTAGTATTATCACATATAATAGGGATATGATTATAATGCAAATCAAAGTCCTCCAATTGTTATTTCATCCAAAGTATTTGGGCACAACAATTTTCGGAAGCTATATATCCAGCTTCTGCCGTTGATAAAGCAACAGAATTTTACTTTTTGCTAAACCAAGATACTAATGAGTTACCAAGAAAGTGACAAGTGCCACTGGTGCTTGTTCTATCAAGTTTGCATCCGGCAAAATCGGCATCCGAGTAATTAATTAAATCAAATGCAACACCTCTAGGATAAAACAGTCCCAAATTTTGAGTGCCAACAAGATATCTAAAAATTTTTTTTAACAGCACTGAGATGTGATTCCTTAGGATTTGATTGATATCTAGCACATATACAAACACTAAACATAATATTGGTTCTACTTGCAGTTAAATAAACAAATGAGCCGATCATACCTCGATATTTTGTTTGATCAATGGACTTACATTTTTCATCCTTGTCTAAGCTTAATGGATGTGCCCATAGGTGTTCCAGCTATTTTTGAGTCATACATACCAAACTTTTTGAGTAGTTCTTTTGTGTACTTAGCTTGGTTGATAAAAATTTCTTCCTTACATTGTTTGATTTGAAGCCCAAGGAAATAATTTAGCTCTCCCATCATGCTCATCCCAAACTCACCTTGCATACACTTAGCAAATTCCTTACATAAGGTTTCATTAATAGCACCAAATATAATGTCATCCACATATATTTGCACAATAAGTAAATCATCATTTTTAGTTTTAACAAAAAGTGTTGTGTCAATCGTTCCTCTAAAAAAATTATTTTCAATCAAAAATTTACTTAATCGTTTATACCATGCACGAGGTGCTTGTTTTAAACCATATAAAACTTTTGATAGTTTAAAAATATGATTTGAAAAAGCATGATCTTCAAAACCTGGAGATTGTTTAACGTAAACTTCCTCATTTATAAAACCATTAAGAAAGGCACTTTTTACATTCATTTGATAAAGTTTGAAATCTCTAAAACATGCAAATGCAAGTAACATGCGAATGGCTTCTAATCTAGCAACCGGAGCAAAGGTTTCATCGAAATCAATACATTCTTCTTGATTGTATCATTGTGCAACAAGTCTAGCCTTGTTTCTTATAATTGTACTGGATTCATCAAGCGTGTTTCGAAAGATCCATTTGGTACTGATAATGGTATGATCTTTAGGTTTTGGCACAAATTCCCACACTTTGTTTCTCTCAAATTGGTTAAACTCTTCATGCATAGCTATCATCCAATGTTTATCGAATTCGGTTTCTTGAAAGTTTTTAGGCTCAATCTGTGAAAGAAAAACCAAGTTACTACAAATATTTCTAAGTGAAGAGCGAGTTTCAATACCTTTTGTAGGGTCACCTATGATTAAATCCTTATGGTGGTTATGAACAAACTTCTATTCTCTTAGCAAATCATCATTGTTTCCTCCTTCTTCTTGAGGTGGGAGAATATGTTGTTCAATCTCTTTGTTCAACGTACATGGTTGGTTCTCTTCTTTGTAAATACTTGAATCTTCCACATTTGGTTCCAAATCTATATTATCACTAACAATTTGCTTTTGAGCAGAGATGTTATTTTCATCAAATGTCACATGTATAGATTCTTCCACAACAAGAGTTCTTTTATTAAAAACACGATAAGTTTTTCTAGTTAAAGAATAGCCAAGAAAAATTGCTTCATCAAATTTTGAATCAAATTTACCTAAATTATCCTTACCATTATTATGCACAAAACATTTACAACCAAAAACATGCAAGTGACTAATGTTGGGCTTTCTATCATGCCAAAGTTCATAAGGAGTCTTTTTTAGAATAGGTCTAATTAAGGTACGGTTTAAAATATAGCATACGGTGTGAACGACTTCGGCCCAAAAATATTTAGGAAGATTATTTTCGCAAAGCATTGTTCTACTCATCTCTTCTAAAGTTTTATTCTTCCTTTCTACTACACCATTTTGTTGAGGGGTTCTAGGTGCTGAAAAATTATGTCCAATACCATGCTCATCACAAAACAATTCAAATTTCTCATTTTCAAGTTCTCTACCATGATCGGTTCGAATATTAGTAATAAGAAAACATTTTTCATTTTGAATTCTACGACAGAGTTTTGTGAAAGAAGAAAATGTTTCATCTTTGTGTGCTAAAAACATAACCCATATAAATCTTAAATAATCATCAACAATAACAAGACAATAACGTTTACTACCTAGACTAGATGTCCTTGAGGGACAAAATAAATCCATATGAAATAGTTGTAAAGGTCTAGTTGTGGAAATATGAGATTTTGATTTAAATGATGTTTTAGTTTGTTTTCCTTGTTGACAAGCACTACAAAGATGATCTTTTTCAAATTTAATTTTTAGAAGTCCAATGACCAAATCATTTCTCAAAAGTTTAGCAATTAAATCCATATGAGCATGATCAAGTCTTCTATGCCATAACCAACTATTTTCATTATTAACATATAAACATTTAATATCACTAGCATAGAGATCATTAAGATGAAAAATATAAACATTATCATGGCGATTACCAACGAATAAAGTTTTATGATTATTTGTGCTTTCAATTGTGTAATGTGATTTATAAAAAATAACTCGATTATCTTTATCACATAATTGACTAATATTAAGTAGATTATGCTTAAATCCATCAACAAGTAAAACATTTTCAATAGAAGGGTTAGGAGAAATACTGATGCTACTAATATCGATGATTTTTCCTTTTTTGTTGTCTCCAAAAGTAACAAATCTTCAATCTTTCGATGATAGTTTAGTAAAGAATGATTTATCTCCAGTCATGTGTCTGGAACATCCACTATCAAGGTACCACTTCCCTTCTTTAGCTTTGGACTTAAAACAAACCTACAAGATGACAATCAAGTGTTGGTTTTTGATACTCATAGTTTCTTGGGTCCTTCTTGGTTAGTTTTGTTAGATCCCTTAACAATCCAAATCTTTTTAATTCCCATATTTATATTATTTTTGAATGGACAAGAAGATATATAATGGCATTTCTTTCTACAATAATGACAAGTAAAATGAGGGTGAGTCATGAGAGGTGCCTTGTCAAAAATTGTATTGAGATTCTTTTGTTTTTTAATAGGGTCATATCCAATGCCCGCCTTATTAAAAACACATCTTTGATTTCCAAGAAGCATGTTAAGATTATCTCTACCTTTTACAAAATTTTCAAGTGTTTTTGTTAAATCATCAACATTGTTTTGTAAAGCAGTTTTCTCATTAGAGATGGTGTCAAAATCATTTTTCAAAACAATTTTTCTTTCTTTAATTCTTCTATATTAATAGATAAAGATGTAACAGATTTCTTCAACACATTATTTTTGGCACAAACTTTTCTAAATTCATTTTGTAGTTCATGGAATGCACTTTCAAGTTCTTCATAAAGAGCAGTTACCTCATTTTGAGTAGAGTCTTCATCTTCAAGAGCCATGAGCCATAAGTTGGCTACTTCATTTTCAATTTCATCACTTGAGCTTTCATCTTCACTTTCTCCCCAAGCTGCTACCATGGCCTTTTTGTTTCGTTTGTAGTCTTTTCCATGATTCTTCAATTTTGGACAAACCATCTTCATATGTCCAGGATTTTTTGCACTCATAGCAAATTATAGGCTCTTTCTTGTTATCTTTGTTGTACTCTTTCTTGAAAGGTCTTCTTCCTCCATAATTGTTTTTCTTGAAATGCTTTTTGAGATTTCTACTAAACATGGTATAGCTTTCATCCTCACTAGAGTTTTCATGTTCTTCTTCATTTGATGAGGCTTTGAATGCAATTCCACTTTTCTTTTTGTTTTCAACATCCTCATGTTCTTTCATGGTGATCTCATGAGTCATAAGGGAACCCATAAGCTCATCCAATCCAAGTGTGGAGAGATTTTTGGCTTCTATAATGGTTGTGACCTTTGCTTCCCAATTCTTTGGTAAACACCTAAGAATTTTTCTCACCAACTCACTGTTAGTATAAGTTTTGCCAAGAGATTTCAAAGAGTTTACAATTTCAGTAAATCTAGTAAACATACTTGAAATAGATTCATCAGAGTTCATTTTAAACAATTCATAACTATGAACAAGCATATCAATACAAGATTCCTTCACTTGGTTTGTACCTTCATACGTTACCTCAAGTTTATCCCAAATTTCTTTTGCTGAACCACAACTTGAAATTCTATTATACTCCTTAGAGTCTAATCCACAAACAATTGTGAGTTTGGCTTTAGTATTGACTTGCAATAATTTATGATCTCTCTTATCACATTCATCTTCAGTTTTAGGTACACTAATATTGTCTACTAATTTAGTAAGAATTTTTGCACCTTTGGTGACAATAATCCACATGGCATAATCAGTGGCTTATAGGTATAGGGTCATCTTATCCTTCCAATGACTATAGTTGTTTCCGTCAAACAATGTTGGCCTATTTGTGGCTTGTCCTTCAGCTAAGGTTGCCATGGATTAAAACTCCTAGATGGTTAAATCTAAAACAATAATCTAGGCTCTGATACCATGACTTGAGGGAGAGCCTTTTCTCTTTCAAATAAATTAAAACATAATTAAATAAATCATCAAAATAAATAAGTCTAACAATCTCCCCCTTTTGATGATGGCACACAATGATGTTTTGATTTGATTTGGGAGTAAGAAAGGCTCCCCCTCAAGTCATGCTTCCTGAATTCATATCTAAAAAGATAGGTTAGCACATGTGTAATAAATAAGCTTTAATTAGAAACATGATATGAGATTAAGATATTAAACTATAAATACATAACATCATATTAGTTTGAAAATAATACCATAATACATAACATCATATAATTTGATTGATAAATTGTTTATAACATTCATTTTGTGTTCCATATTGAGTAAAATGTTTTATCACACTTGAGCATGTGAATTGAATTGATGAAAATGCCTCTTGCTAATGTTATGTGATTAAATGAAATCATTGCATCATTTCTTAATAAAACAAAGAGCATAAAACTATTTTCTTATGCATATTATGCTATGCGTTATAACTTGAAAATTCTGAAAATAGCATTCCAAACTCTTGTTTGATCATTGAATTATATTTGACCTTTTTAGTTTGTAATAAGAAGTGATTTGTGTTGTATTTTTATTGAGTAATAGTGATTGTTCTATGAATGTTATATTTACACAAAATAGAAAAGGGTAGCACTAACTTAGGGGGAGAATCATTTTGCTAACATACTTGTTAAACCCTTTTGAGATGAACTCCTCATGAAAGAAAATTGAAGATTGAAAAGCTTCCATCTCTTGAACCTAAGGTATGCCTCATATACTCTCTTAAGCTTTTGAGGTAAAAATTCTATATTATGTCCCTTGAGCTAATGCTGTTATTACTTTGATATGCAAAGATTAATTATACTTTATATGATTTGCAATGTATACTCTTTGATGATACTCTTACTTAAAAATCATGCCTATGCTTAAATGTGTGGTACATATTGAAATTCATGATTTTTCTTGGCATATGGATTGCTATACCTTGAACATGCTTCACTTTTTTTTGCAATTACATTAGCTCCATGAGATTATATTGAGTTTAACCTATTATGAGCAATATTTGGTATTCTACATAATGCTTGAGTTATGATTGTTAAATCTTCTAGATTGCATATTAGTATCCTTGGTAGATTGCATGTTGGTATCATTTTGGCATCCTATTTGATATTATTGACGATAACATTTCAGTTATGAACTTTCATTTCTCATATCTCCTATTGATTTTGCCAAATGAAACAAGGGAAAGAATTTAAACTTGATTATTTTTTAAAATCCCCTCAGTTTCTATTCTGTTTTTGATATCAAACTTATGGGCTTGCACCTTCATATGTTACTATTTTTTTTTTGCCCATTATTGTCAAATGGTATGAGTTTCAATTGTATGATCATTATGTGCTATCATTTTTTTGGTATCATAGAGCTACCTTGATATGAATGATTATTTGTATTATAATGAAACTTATATTGTTTCATCCTATATGTTGTACCATACTCCCTTATTGTGCTTGATTTTGTTGAAAATGTCATCGGGGGAGAAAAAGAAACTTGATTGTTTTAGTATCTTTGATTATTTTGGTATCTCTATGCTTTTGGTATCTTAATTCTTACAACATGACATTTGAGCTGATTAGTTGTTGATAATGTAAGAGGAAGATCGTTTTCCTCAAGGAAGAGTGACTTGAACTTTAGCTCCATATTTATGCTCTTGCTTGGCAACCTTGTTTCATCTATGCACTGTTATGTCTATTATAATCTTGAGATTGATATGCTCTTGCTAAGAAATTGAGAATTAGATATGTTCAAATGCTTCTCATATACTCATTAACAATTTGGTCTCTCATTATTATTTTTTGTTTGGACATAATTTTCTTATTTTTTTCTCTGTTTTTTAATTTCATTTTTCAGTACTTAAACATAAACACAACAACAAATCAAAATACAAATATTTACATAACAAAACCAAAAAAAAAAAAAGCACCCTTCATTTTTTTTTTACGGCCACACGTCAATTAAAATAAATATAAAAAAAAACCTTCATTTTTTTCCGGCCATACGCCGATTTTATTTACTCTCCTCTTCCATCATTTTCTTCTTCTTTTTATCACCTTGGGAGGCCCTTGCAGGCCCTGCTCCCGTGCTTTCGTCGAGAGCGACGACTCCCCGCTGACTCTCAAAGGCCAAGAACGACGTTGCTCCAAATCGGGCCATGGAGGTGGTTTTCCATTTAAGCTCTTTATTTTCGGCCTTCAGTACGCAAATTTCTACTTAGGCATCCTTGTACATGCACTGGACCAGCGAGAGTTAGGCGTTGACCTGGTGGAGCTCACTCGTTTTGTTCTGCAGTCGATGAGTTAATTTTGTGACTGCAGTCACTGTCTCCATACAAGACGTCAGTGTGAAATGATTGGCTTCAATGTCTAATTGAGCAGCCATTATTTGCTCAATCGACATCATAGGAAGGTTGGGAAGAGTAGGAACCGGGGCACTCTGTCGAGCAGAGCTTATGGGATCATTCAGGTCCGGAAACAGAGTAAGGAGATAGGATGAGGAAGCCATGGTTTAGAGGTGAGAGGTGTAAAAAAAATGAGTTGGGAAGAAACAGAAGAGAGTGGTGAAGAAGAAAATGGAAGAGTGTGTGATTAAGAAGAAGGCAAAAGAGAAAAAGACAATGAGGGAAGGGGAGCCGAGGCGAGTACAAATCGAGGCCTGCTTTTGTCGGCCAATGACACAAAAGTGAGGCTGCGTGTCAAACGCATTTATCGAAGGAAAAAAAGAAACGCAGACGAGTTGTATGTGTATGCATATATATATATATATATGTTTTGAATTGTATAGATGTCATTTATTACTATCATTCTTCTTCTCCTCCTCTAGATTCTGACCCATGATTTCCTTTTGATGATGTCACAGGAGGAGAAATTATATGATGTTATGTATTATGGTATTATTTTCAAACTAATCTGATGTTATGTATTTATAGTTTGATATCTTAATTTTATATCATGTTGTTGATTAAAACTTATTTATTATACACGTGCTAACCTATGTATTTAGAAATGAATTCGGGGAGCATAACTTGAGGGAGAGCCTTTCTTACTCCCAAATCAAATCAAAACATCATTATGTGCCATCATTAAAAAGGGGGAGATTGTTAGACTTATTTATTTTGATGATTTATTTAATTATGTTTTAATTTATTTGAAAGAGAAAAATAAAATACAAAATTTATTTTGATAATTTATTTGAAAAAGAAAAATAGAATTAAAATTTATTTTGATGATTTATTTGAAAGAGAAAAATAGAATCAAAATTTATTTTTTCTCATTATTTCTCACCTAAACCTTTATCCTAAATGTTGTTAGAATGTATTTAATATTTGATTAAATCAGGAGTTCAAACAGCCCAAAACAAAGGTTTAAACAGCCCAACACAGCAGCAGGCCAAAAGGTTCAAAAGGATCAAGTTGAAGATATTCAAATTTGTAATGATGGAGTGGAAGATATTCAAATTAATAATGATGAAGTACAACGGCTATAACGGCTATAAATTCAAATGAATACGACAGTTATAAATTCAAATGAATACAACGGCTATAAACGGTTATAAGTTTCATTATATATACCAAAGCCTCTAATGTAAACAAGTGACAAAAAATCAGAAAATATTCTTTGATCTATAATCACTCACATCTGTTCTCTGAAAATTTCTTTGAGAAGTGTTCTTCAATTTTTGTTTACATCCTCTCTCAAAAGTTATACACTGAGCCTTATAGCATTAAGCTCATCTTTCCTGTGTGAGATTTACAGAAAAATCAAAGTTTCGTTTTATATATCTATCTTTGAGAGATATTTATTATAAGTTTTCTTTGAAAGCAAAAATATCATTTCATCTTATAAAAGTGTTGCAAACACTGTATTCTTGAAATCTTGAGAGTGATTGTGAATCACCTAAGATTTGCAAGGGTTTGGGCTTGTGAAGTCTGTGTAAAATCCGTAGATGATTGCTCCATTTGTAAAAAGGTTGCTAGCACCCCTGTGAAGCTAAAAGATAGTGAAAAATCTCAAGTGAAACTTGAGGAGTGGATGTAGGCTTGGTTGAAGCTGAACCACTATAAATCTGTTTGTCTCATCTTCCCTAATCTCTTTACTTTCCTACTATTGCTATAGATATCTAACATTCATGTGTTAATCATTTGATTTACCCTGTATGTTAGTTATACTTCATTGTTATTTTGCTTGATCATTTACTGCTAAGTTCATCATTGTGCTTGTTAATAATTTGTTATACTAGTAGTTAATTTTATTGAGGTATTATTAATTTTAATTTGTAGAAACCTAATTTACCCCCCTCTTAGATTGCTTTTTGGGTAACAATTGGAATAAAGAGATGTGTTATGAGATTTTTTTAATTTTTGATATGTATACTGAAAAAATGTTTATTAACTGTATGCATTGAGAGAAATTAGTATGTGGAAATAGAATTACCTATTAAAATGGTTGAAAAATTAATATTTCATAATTATAATCTACAAATTATACATAAAAATAAGGATAAATTACAAATACACCCCTTGAGATTTGATTAAAATATAGATCGCCCCTTATAGTTTTGAAAATTACATTCCACCCTCTGAGGTTTTTAATTTCATAACAAATCACCCATTTTTATTAATAAATTATTAAGTCAATTAACAGTTTTTAATAATGTTAAAAATATGTTTTAATTAATAATTTAGGTAATTTTGTTATTGTATAAGAGAGTAATTATGAATTTCATTTTTTTAGTTAATTCTGTTAAATAAAAAATTCTAATAAGGGAGTATTTGTAATTTTTCAAATCATAGGGGACAATCTCTATTTTAAGCAAATCGCAGTGAGTGTATTTGTAATTTATCCTCGAAATAAACTTGGTGGGTGCGTTTGAACCCATAACATGTGATTACTTAGCCTTACTTATTTCAATGAAAATAAAAGGAAAATGATATAAATAAAATAAATTTTTTTTTTTATACAAAAAAGTAATCTAAAATGATATAACAGTGATTATCACAAAAATAATAATAATAATAATAATAATTCAGTTTCAGGACAATACATTTTAAAATACATCTAGTCCATCCCCATTATTTTAGGGCATGAAAAGGATGAAGCAAAAGAGGGTTGAGTATCGTGCCACATATAGTTTTTATATGGTATCAATTTTAGATTTCAAAAGAATTTAATTTCCTTTACCAATAAGTTTATCAATAAAAAAATAAAAATAAAAATAAAAATCTAACCATACATAAGATATAAAGCCACATTAAAAAGATTGTTTTACTTATATTGTTTTGCATTCAAATAATTATACTCTCATTTTTCTACGAGCCATTATTAAAAAAATTATTTCACTTATTAGATTATTTCACTTCTTGTATTTTTTGTAATTAGTTCAATGTCCCAGCATTAAAATGGGACGGTTGAGTCTAACTTTGACTCAATTTTTTTCATGTATATATGCAACAATGAGATTGAGAGTTTAACAAAGAGATGTAACAAAGTCATACAGGTGTGGACTGTAATAGAGAGTGTAGATCTCAAGATGAGTCAAGATAAGTTGCATTGATTATTATTGATGGCTTGCATGTGCAAGAGCCTTCTAACAACAGCATGCATGTACACACACCTTTTCTTTCATTTTATACTTTTTATTTATTTATTTTTGACAATCATAATGTTTGGTGAGTATTCTCGATATTTTTTTTTGTAATGTGTACATACTTTTTGTTAAAAATAAATGCAAACATGGTCGTCATGCACCAAAAATGGCTATATGAGAATCATACCTTTTTCACAAATGACGTTCTTGTAGAAAAAGAAAAAAAAGAAAAAAGAAAAAAAAGACATCAAGGAAAAAAAAAAGATTATTCAAGTTTTCTTTTTGTTCTTTTTTCTTTTTTTGTAATAATCGCCTTAGATGGATTAAGATGGTTTGTACAAAGCTATCAATAGACCTAACTGTATATTTGCTTCAATGAGAATATTAATCAGAACTTGGATATCTCTTTTAACTTCTTCTTCTTCTTTTTTTTTTTTGGTAATTACTAGCTTCTAAGAAAATGAACGAATTTCTTAGTGATAAAAATCATGACTAGCTACTTTGAAATTTAGGCTAGGTTTGGCATCTCTTAAAAAAGTCAAAAAATCAAAAAATCACTATCCTATTTAAGTCACATCACATCTCTACCACATCACTTCAAATCCAACTCATATTTTATAAAAGGTCAAAAAATACACTTATTTAGAATATTCTAAACAATCCCTTAATATCTAATCTCAACGATGGATTTTAGTGTGGTCTTGGATGGAGTTAGCCCACGTGACCACCCTAAAATTTTAAAATTCTCTTATTATAGCAGTTTTAGTTGAGAATATTTTCAAATTATATAAGTTCGCCTCTTACCATTTTTTAGAAAATTTCATATATGCCAGCTTGTAGTTTATTTATTTATTCATATAATTATAGTAATATTGTCAATTTTACAATTTTTTTTTGCTACATATACATTTGTTACTTGAAGTTAAAATAATGCAACCGTCCCTAAACATGAGGTCTCGTTTGAGAACATGTTATTTTTGTAACTTTTTAAATTTTTAGCTAAAATATGAGGTAAAAAAAACTAGCATGTTTGGAATGACTTTTTGATTTTTTACGAAATGATGTGCAAAAAGTAAAAAGAAAATAGCATCTTTAACTTTTTAGCATAAGTTATAAGTTTTTTGATTTTTTTAGTAATTTTTAAATTTTTAGACTAAAATAAGTACTTGCTCTGAATATCCGTTTTAGCATCTACATGGCATGACCAACATAAATTAAATAGTACTGCCACATCCAACCAAACCCCCCCTCAAAAAACGAAAAAGGAAAAAGAAAATATTAACAATAAAATAAAGCTGTTCCATTGAAAAAGAAGAATAAGTAATTAATCATAAAGTAGTAATGTTAAATGCTTTATTATATTTAAGTTGTGTTATATGACAGATCATGGTTTAATATTCCTCGACAAGAAGTTGCTTTCTCACCTAATGCAAATCCTTAACAAAGGAACCTTTTCAACACAAAATAATACGACTTAGTGAAAACAAACAGACAATCTAATTTACCTTATGTATGAAAATCAAAAGTTAAAGTTAGCAATCGTTACTTTAGTGAATATGCACATTAGTAATTGAAATGAGCTTGCGATCTAGCCCAACTTTATTTTATTTTATTTTTAAATCACTTGGGATTCATCTTAGTTCACAAGATTCGAACGTCAAGCTCCATCAAATATGATTTATGTCAAATTTGTATGATTAGAAGTGAATAAACAAAGGATTTTTTTTCCCCCCATTCATGATTACAATGATTCTATAGAAGAAAGTCCATAAATAAAAAATTTAGTAAGTACCACAAGAATTTTTCATTTTTTATTTACAAAATTTTTTTATTTCCTTAGTTCATTTTTCATTTTTATAGAGTCGAAGGTGATAACCAATACATAAAACTCATTTTTTAGTGTGATCATGGAAGTCTCTATCCACCGGATAGTTGAACAACAAAGGATGTTGAACAAGCAAAACTACTAGAGCTCGATTTATGTTTAACTCGTTAAAAATTATAAATAAGTTAAAGTTCAACACATTTATAAACTTATTTGATCAAACTCATCTCTATAAACTTATATGGACTAAGGAAATGTATAAAAAAAATAAATTAAAATCGACTAAGCAGATATACAGAACAACTAAAACATTTTTCATAAATCATTAAGATTTTAACTTAAACAACTTTTTGCTCAGTTAATTTTCCATAACATCGGAGGGGCGTTGAAAACAAATAAATTCTTTATTTTATTTTTTTAAACCTTAATTAATTAAGAAAACATTGTACTAAACTATGTGTGCCATACATAGAGATAAGGGAAATGTGGGGAGTTGTTTCACGTGATTGAACCCGGAAAAAAAAAAAGAAGGCAGAAGAAGCAGGTGAGATCAAAATAAAGTACAATAATATAGAATGAGAAAGGATGATAGAAGAATACAAGTGATACAAGTGATTGTCACTTGATGTGTTGGGTTTGATAGATGACAAAAAACAAGTGGGCAGTGAAAGAAGGGAAATGTAAAGAGATGCACACAATATGCATTTTATTATAAAATTTGTAATTTTATTTTAAAATTTTGTAATATTAATTATAAAATGTGATCTCGTCATAAATTGACATGACAAAAAAATTTCATAATCAAGCCATGTACTTTTGCAGCATCGATAACAAAATTTTTAATATTTTATTACGTTAATTTGTGACTAAATTATATATTTTATAATTAATATAATAAAATTTTATGATAAAATAACATATTTTTATAATAAAATACGTATGATAGTGTTACACATTTTTATAGGGGGCACACCATAAAATTTTTAGTGAAAGAATAGTTAAGACCACAGAAGACGGAATGAAAAGTAGGGATTGAAGTATTCCTTGCTTGAGCTACAGACCTCTGGGGTTCTCGTGATCCCCAATCTCAATTTATTTATTTTTTTTTATTTTTTTTTCACTTTGTTGTGTAGTGTAATGTAATGCTTTTTGCTTGCTTCCAACGCTCTCACACCGCTATGCAAGAATTTCCCAAGCCCAATGTCACAATTTCACATCATATGACAAAAGAAGAAAAATTGTGAGAATCTCTCTCTCTCTCTCTCTCTCTCTCTCAAGTAGTAATGCTTTTGATTTGGCGTTGAATTGGCAAAAACTTTGTTAATTTCATGATTATACATCATCTTGTCCCTCTTTCTCTTAAACGGATTAAGGTATTCCAATTTAATTCATATTTGACTCATTAAAAATTTATTTAAAAACGATTTGTTTATGAACAAATCAAACTTAAAATACATTTTAAAAAAATTTAGGCAAACTACAAACGCACGTCTTGAGATTTACTTAAATTATAAATTATCTTATATAGTTTTAAAAATTACATTATATCCCTTAAGATTTTTAATTTCATAACAAATAAGTCATTTTATTAATAAATCATCAAATTAATTAACAATTTTTAATAATGTTAAAATTTTATTTTAGATAATTTTATTATTGTATAGGTGAACAGTTAGAAATTTCATTTTTTCAATTAATTCTATTTAATAAAAAATTCTGACAGGGAAGTATTTGTGATTTTTCAAATCATAGAAGACAATTCGTATTTTAAACAAATCTCAAGAAGTGTATTTGTAATTTATGCCTAAATTTTCATATTAAGTTTGAACAATTCACTACTCGGTTTGATAAGCTTATATACACTATAACTCAAAATTGACTCATGTTCAACTTATTAATAACTCATTTCAAATCAACTCACTCAACTCGACTAGTTTATAGTTCTTCTCTCTGTCAAAATCAAGCAAGTGTTAAATAGGCAAAAACTTGATTAATTTCATGATTATCTTGAAGAATGGGTTATTTCTTTCTCTAGGCAAATGAAAAGAAATTCATCCAAATTTTGCAATCATTTATTTCTTGTATTGTTATTATTATATATGCGTGTTGTGCAGGTAAATTGTTAGAATTACTTCTTGTGGTGGGTGATCAAGAAAGGATACCCTATGCCATGAATTACAATTGTCGTGAAACTTTAGTTCATTCACTTACTACATTGGTTTGGTTTCGTTACTTCTTGTGGTAGGTGATCAAGAAAGGACACCCTATGCCATGAATTACAATTGTCGTGAAACTTTAGTTCATGCACTCACTACATTGGTTTGGTTTCGTTTGGTGTAAATTTTTTACAAGATTTTTATAATCTTAAAACTGATAATAAGAAAATAAAAAATATATATTTTTCTTAATTTTTTGACAATCAAAATTTTCCCCCAACTTATGTATGTTATTTTTTACTCATAATCTACAAGCAGAAACTGAAAAAAAAAAAAAAAAAAAAAAAAAAAAAAAAAAAACTTAACACAAATTTGTAAAAAATTATAAGTAACTCAATTAAGTTGCACCAAACGGCATCAATGTATGTTCTACCTATCTGCTTTTAAATTCTATCTGAATAGCTATGATTCCATCGTTTTCATATAACATTTTTTCTTTTTTTTTGTGTGTAAAATAATTTTTGATAAGTGAGAAAACAATTTAAAAGTTTGTTTAAAAATGATGTTTTTAAATAAATAATAATAATCTCAAAAATAATTTAGCAGACAAGTTTAAGGTTTCGTTTGGGAACATGCTATTTTAGTAATTTTTTGACTTTTTACAAAAAAATGTACAGAAAAATAAAGAGGGTGATGTGATAACTTACAGTAACTTTTTAATTTTTTAGTGAAAATGTATAATTAATAAACGAGGCCTATGTATTCATCTAAAATTACAATCTCATCCCATCTCTGCTCCAAAAAATAAAAAATAAAAATCTCATCCCATCTGGAATGTCTGGATATCAGGATTTAGTTAAATGTAAAAATTGCTGATTTGTCCCTAATAGTCTTGTGATAGCCATCTACTGAATTGACCAATGAGAGAGTAAAATTGAGCCTAACAGCATAGGTAATGGATTCATGTAGCTCTTAATTTCAACATGCCCGAATCATATCTTTCATTTGTGTAGTCCTCTACGGGTGCCACTCGGGCGGGTTCGGTCGGGTTGGGGGTCTGCCCAAGCCCGACCTGAATTGTCCAGAGCAGTGCCCAAGTCCGTCCAAGCCCGAACATGAACCCGAGCTTTGCTGCCCGAGCTCGGTCCAAGCTTTGTATTTTGAACTCGGGTTAGCCCGAATTGCCCAGAAACTTGTAGGTAGATTTGTTTTGAAACCTGTAAGTAGAATTGATAATTAACAAAGAATTGAGAATTATTCAAAGTTATTTTCTGGTCACCAAAAAATAAAAATTAAAATTAAGACTAACTCTTTTACTTAATTTATATATATTATATAATTTATTAAATTATATATATATTATATATTATATATTATATAATTTATATAATATATTAAATTTAATTCGGGTTCGGGTTGCTCGGGTTGGCCATTGGTTCTGCCCAAGCCCGGCCCGAATTACAATTCGGGCATCAAAAATCTACCCAGGCCCGTCCAGATTACAAGATATAGTTGCCCAAGCCCTAAAAAAACTCGGGCTGGACTCGGGTTGAGCCCGCCCGAGTTGCACCCCTAAGTCTCCTCATGTAATTAATGATAGTTTTTAATATTTCCAAATATATGGTGACGTGGGTAAGTCCATAAAGGCCATAGCTCACCATGAATAACCCAAACCCATCACTTGGAGCCCAATACATAACCCAGCTAGTGAAGTCCAGAACAGCTGGAATCCAACATGGCATAAAGAGCCAATGACATTCAGACATATGGCAGGTAAAGGACAAACACTACAAGAAAACATAGCAAAAAACACGGAAGAATTAGCGACGGCGCGCCTTCCGTCGCAAAAAATAGATTTTTTGCAACGGCAACGGCAACCGTCGCAAATAAAGACTTTAGCGACGGCATTGTCCCGTCGGTAATAAAAGTACGCGGAGGGGTCGGAAATGCGGAAGTATTAGCGACGGTTTTTTGTCCCGTCGCAAGAAACAACTTTTTTGGGACAGCATATGTTTGCTGTCGCAAACATTGGACCATTTGCGACGGCAAATTTCCGTCGCAAAACAAAGATTATTGAAACGGCGCCGTTTTATGAACTACTGACTACCATTTGCGACGGTCTAAAACATACCGTCGCAAAAAGTAAAAATAAAAATTCCCCCGCCCCTCCCTTTCATCTTGCCGCTCGATCCTCTCCAATCCCTAACTTCATCCAAATCCAAATCCCTAACTTCATCCCCCAAATTTCTCAAACAAGCTACAGGTAGCGGTGGTGCGGCGAGCAAGCCAACGGTGGTGCGGCGGCGACGGCGACAGGTTGCGGTGCTCCGGCGTATGCTCTCTCTCTCTCTCTCTCTCTCTCTCTCTCTCTCTCTCTCTCTGTGTATATATATAGATGAATGTTAATAAATCTGTATATATATATGCAATTTTTTTTTATAAATCTGTATATATATATGCAATTTTTTTTTTTTATAAATCTGTATATATATAAATAAATGTGTATAATTTGGGGATGAAGTTATAATCTGTATATAAATCTGTATGGAATTAATAAATCTGTATATATATATGCAAATAAATGTGTATAATTTTTATATATATATACATAAATCTGTAGATAACTCCCTGTAGATAAATCTGCATATAATTTGCAAATAAATCTGTAGATGAATTTTTTATCTACAGAATTTTTTTTTTTTATCAAAAAAAATAATAAAAATCTATAGATAATTTTTTTATAGAGACTTAAAAAGTAAACAACAAATAAATAAAACGTCGATCATAACCATTGAGTCAAAGGGCCTGATTCATTTAAGATTTGGTTGCTTGAAAGCTTTTCATATATTTTTACTTTGAAATCCTTTCGTCTATTTTGTTTTAGAATTTTGGTGATTTTGTTAAAAAAATGAAAGAAAGAAAGAAAATTAGGAATATCTTTCAAAATAATTGTAATTTTCATAAAGGTTCAAGTGGATCAGTGTAAGTGAAAATGACATGACATACAACCCACATGCATCCACTTGAAAATAATAATAGTAATAATAAGAGAAAATAATTTTCTTCAGCTAAAAGTGGAAAATTAAAGGATAAGCTATGACTACCTTAGTGGCTCTGAATTTTTAGCAATTAAATTTAGATTATTTTTAAATAATAAAAAAAAAGGATTAATGAACAACTTTAAAATAAATAAGAATGGTTTGTATGTTTTCAAGCACATTTCTTTTGCCATTTTAACCATGTTCTTGGACCATGTGAACATTCATTTGAATAATCCCGAACATTCTCCCACTATCTGTGTAGAAGATACGTTTGGTAATATTACTTTTTAGTTTATAAGTTAAAAAATTATTAAAAAAATAAAAAAGTTAATAATTTATATAAAAAAGTTAAAGATTTTCTTTTCTTTCTATTTTTTACACATTTTTTCGTAAAAAATTAAAAAGTCATCCCAAACATATTAATATTTTTTTTTACATCATACTTTAGTCAAAAAGTCAAAAAGTTATTAAAAAAAGTCTATTTCCAAATAAGGCCTTACATATTTTTTTCAACATGGTCCTAACAATTGTTGACTTCAAACTATCTTACGAAAAAATTAAAGGGACTTATTTATAGGTTCTAATAGATTAACTTATTATTCAATAGATTTTGTGATAACTAATGACATTTTTCATTAAATATTATTATAAAAACAGTTCATTAAACAAGTTTTGTATTTTTCAAAAAATGAAAACAGAAAATGATAAGAACTTCCATGGCAAATCCGATATACATATATAAAAGGGTAAGCTTTTTAGTCATTGATCAATTCAAAAACTAATTTGTATAGTTGTATGCTATGCTATGCTATGCTCCACGCTGTTTGTTTTAGTGGAAATGTTTTTGCTATTTTCTACATTCGGTATGATTGGAAAAAAAAGTTCGATTTGTTGTTAATAAAAATTAAGTTAATTTGAATATAAAATATTTTTCCGCCCATTTTTCACTTTAAAGGTGAAAATCAAGGTTTTTAAAAAAAAATTTAAAATCTTACAAATATTTCTACGCATAAGAAAAGCCAAACAAATTGTAAATGTAAGCGATTAATTAAAATTTTAGTTATGGAGATGTGGTTAGACTTTGAAAATATTTTCACTTATTTATTCTGTTTATTAGGTTTTTTTTTTTGTATTTTTTGTATTTTTTGACGTTTAATATGACAATTTGTTTATTTGCGGAGAGGAATGATATCATTTACTTGGTTTGCGTAGGTATTATATTTAGAGTTACTTTGGTGAGATATTTTTGTGGATGTGTATAGATGATGGATAAGAGTTGGATTGATTTGCCAAATAGGATGTCGAGCGAATATATTAATGGGATTGATGAATTCCTTGTGTTTGCCTACACCAATAGGGTTGACGGTTCGATGATCAGTTGTCCGTGTAGGAAGTATGAGAATCGATACTATTTTGTACGAGAGAGTGTACGGGAGCATCAGATTTTGAATGTTTTTTTAAAAAATACAAACATTGGATTAATCATGGGGAATCTTACATATCTCTGCATGGTAATCGAGAGAATGAAACATTAGCTAATTTAGACATTGGGGATGATATGATTGGAATGATACAAGGGGCTATGGGAAATCCACATGCCGGTACAAGTGTTGAGGGTGATGAACCACAGGGGCCTGATCCCCATGCATCTGAACCCCAGCTCGGTCCAAATGCAGAGACTGCAAAGTATTTCAAACTTCTTCAAGATGCACAAAGTGAATTGTATCCGGGTTGTGAGAAGTTCACATCTTTGTCATTCATTGTTCGACTTCTACATTTGAAGGTGCTTAATCAGTGGACAGACAAGTCTGTTAACATGTTGCTTGAGTTATTGAATGAGGCGTTCTCGTTGGGTGTAAAACTCCCGGACTCATATTATAGAGCTCAAAAGGTCACAACAGATTTGGGTTTCACGTATGAGACGTGGGATGCATGTCCAAACAGTTGCATGTTGTTTCGAAACGAGGATGCCAATCTTGATAAATGTGTCATATGCAACAGTTCTAGATGGAAATCAAATGGTGATGGTGGTTCAAATGGTCCTAACAAAGGTGGCAAACGAATAGCTGCAAAACAGATGAGGTATTTTCCTTTAAAGCCAAGGTTGCAGAGGTTGTTTATGTCATCCAAGACGGCCAAGTTAATGAGATGGCATGCAAAGGAACGAACTGATGATGGTGTCTTCAGGCATCCTGCTGACTCCCTTGCATGGAAAGATTTTGACCGTCGGAATATTAACTTTAGTAATGATTGCCGAAGTGTAAGGCTTGGCTTAGCATCTGATGGTTTTAACCCATTCAGGACAATGAACATAGTTCATAGCACTTGGCCTGTTGTGCTCATTCCATACAATTTGCCGCCATGAATGTGCATGAAGCAACCATTTCTAATTTTATCCGTGCTTATTGACGGCCCGAAAGGACCTGGTGACAAGATTGATGTGTATATGCAACCGTTGATTGAGGAGTTAAAAGAACTATGGAATGAGGGTGTGTCAACATTTGATGCATCAACAAATCAAATGTTTCAAATACATGCAGCTTTACTGTGGACAATTAGTGATTTTCCTGCATACGCAAACTTGTCAAGATAGAGCACTAAAGGCGAATATGCATGTCCTTGTTGCAATAAGGAAACTACATCATGTTGGTTGAAGCATAGTAGGAAACAATCATACTTGGGTCATCGCAGATTTTTACCTACTGGCCATAAATTCCGGAAGGATAAAGTATCATTTGATGGTAGTCGGGAAGTCAGACTCAAACCAAAATTGTTGTCTGGAACTGAGATGTTGCTACAATTAGAATCTGAGGGTATTTTAACCCAATACAAGAGGGATGACCTTAAGGAGAGGCATAGGAGACAGGTAGAGAAGGAGAAAGCTGGACATCGCACCCACAGTTGGAAGAAAAAGAGTATCTTTTATGAATTGCCATATTGGGAGCACAATCTAATAAGACACAACCTCGATGTGATGCATATAGAGAAGAATGTTTGTGACAATGTGTTGTGGACAATATTAGGGGTTGCAGGAAAATCGAAGGATGGTGTTAATGCTCGGCGTGATTTACAAGATATGAATATTAGAAAACCCCTACATTTGCAGTTAAGAGGGTCGAATAAAGCCTATTTACCACCAGCACAATTCACGATGACCAAGGATGAGAAAGATTTGTTCTTGAAAGTGTTGAAGGAAGTAAGAGTTCCCGACGGGTATTCATCCAATATATCACGTCGTGTGCGCTCACATGATAGAAGTATTGGGGGTCTTAAGAGCCACGATAGTCATATTCTGATTCAACAACTTATTCCATTGGCTATTCGAAGATCGTTACCGAAGAATGTAATTGAACCCTTGATTGAATTGAGCAATTTCTTTAGACAATTGTGTTCAAAAGTGAATCGTGCGACGGATTTGCAATATATTCAAGATCGTATCACTATAATACTTTATCATCTAGAGAAAATATTTCCTCCGAGCTTTTTTGATATAATGGAGCACTTGCCTATACATCTAGCTAATGAAGCCTTATTGGGTGGAGCGATTCAGTTTCGATGGATGTATCCAATTGAGAGGTATCTTCTTACTTTGAAGCAATACGTGCGTAATAGAGCTCATCCTGAAGGATCAATTGCTAAAGGATATCTTATGGAAGAATGCATGAATTTTTGTGCACAATATCTCAATGATGTGGAAACCAAATCTAGTCGACCCGTGAGGAACTACAGTGGTGATGATAATTTGGGTCATGCTATTGGTGAAAACACAAGCTTTTATCTTGATAATACTTCTTGGGTACAAGCTCATCGGTACATCTTATTCAATACAAGCGCGGTTCAACCATTCATAAAGTAAGTTAACTCACTCACTCAATATTTTATTATGTTTTATTGAATTTTCAACTAAATTTTTTGTATTGCTAAAATTTCAATCTACACAGCAAACACCTTGAAGTACTTAAGCTCAAAATGCCTCGTGTCGATGATCATCAACTTCGGCGTGAACATTTTGAAACTTTTCACATTTGGTTCAAGGAACATGTATGTATTTAACTCTATAGATTCTAGTTACTTAAGTCGATCTACATTTTAAATTTTACATTTTCGTGTTAAATAGGTCCAAACTTTGCGAAGGACTACTGATGTCATATTTTCTGAAGAGATTATTCTATTGGCAAATGGTCCTCATAACCTGGCAAGGAGGTTCAACGGGTATATACTGAATGGGTTTTGGTATCGAGTAAAGGCCATGGATGATCGTCGAGCCACACAAAATTGTGGTGTAGCTTTGAAGGCAGATACCATAAGTTATGCTAGTCGAAAAGACAAGAATCCTCGTCTGGGGTCTGTGTACTATTATGGACAATTGACAGATATTGTTGAGATTCGATATTCCAATGAGAAGAAACATGTGTTGTTTAAGTGTGACTGGATTGACAACATTCACGGAAAGAAAGAAGATGTCTTCAATTTCACGTTGGTGAACTTCAATCATTTGTTGTACCGAGATGATCGAATTACCAATGAACCTTTCATCTTGGCGTCCCAAGCAGAGCAAGTTTGGTATGTTGCAGACCCGTTACAACCAGACTGGCAAGTCGTGGTGAAGATGTCTCAAAGAGGTTTATTTGATATGAGTTCGACTGATCCACAAATCGAGCCATACATGAGCCAACAATTGGAAGAAAATATAATACTTCGTGATGAAGAAGTTGGTTGGGTGAGGGAAGCCGCAGAAGGGGAAACAGTTGATGTTCAAATAGGCTGATATTTAATCAACATTAGTAATTCAATTAAGGCCAAGGTTGTAGTTAATCATCAATTTCTTAATTTACTTTGTCTTTGTAATTGTATTAGTTCAATTAATGTCATATTATAGTTGATGACAAACCATTGTCTATGTTTCTAATGTCAATTAATGTTATATTGCTTGCAGATTATTATGGGAAGGAAGGGGAAGCCTGATCATCCCCGGCGCATGATGTCTGATGTGCTACATAACAGGACATCAGTAGCACCACCATTAGAGGAGGCATCACATCGGCCAGCATCGGAGGGGCCATTAGTGCCACCACCATCTGAGGGGCCATTAGTACCACCGTATCGACCACCATCAGTGGCATCACAGCAGCTACCATGTACCCAGCCTCCACGCCTACCATCGGTGCGTCCACCATCAGTGGCACCACTGCAGCTATCATCATCAGCTTATGAGCCATCCGCAGGTATATAAATTTGCTTTGATTTGTATGAAAATTATTTACACATATATTTATTTATGCTTATTATATATAACTTGTTTATTCTCATTGTATTTTGCAGACCTTTCGACTTCTTCACAGCCCACCTCAGGTTTATTTGATATGATTTGTATTCACATTATTTAAATTTGCATTTGTTTATTACCATTGCATATTGTTTATTATTATTGTATATCGCAGGTCATGTTAGTTCTTCATCAACCTCGACTAGGCGTGGTAGAGGATGTGCCAATGGCATTAAAGAATGGGGTACTGGTAAAAAGCTGGACATACAATTTGATGGAAATTACTGCCCAATAGGGGATAACGTGGCCAAGTTAACTACTCAACTTGGCATTATTGTGCGGAATGGTAACATTGTTCCTCTTACTTTTCTTGACTGGAACAATGTGCCTGATGATATTGTTGATGCTATCTAGAAGGATGTGAAGGTAAAAGTATATTTTTGTCCACAAATTCGAATTCCAAATTTGTGTTATACTTAGCCTTAAACTTCGAAATTGTGTTTTATAAGACAATTTGAATATATGTCCAGATGAGTACAAGCCAATCTGCATGAGAAACTGCAACAGCATATGGAAGGATCACAAGAACAAGCTTAAGGCTAAGTATTTCAAGCCTAGAAGTTCTGATCCTAATCTGAAGGATGATGTTCCTATGAACGTTGTGCCAAGCCAGTGGGAACAACTTGTGGAGTATTGGCGTACTTCCGATGCTGAGGTATACAATTACGTTATATTTATGATATGTAAACATACAAATCATATTTACATACTTACATTTGTTGAACCTATTATAGAAAATTGCAAGTAGGAACGCTAAAAATCGGCGAGCTCATGGCATAGCTCATACCACAGGGTGTACTACTTTCTCTCAGATACGGCATGAGGTTTACATTTTATTGTTTTATTTTTGTATATAAACAAACATTGTATATTTGCAAATTATTTGGATTCTAATTTTCATATTTCTAAAAAAAATGTAGATGACCAGTAAGGGGGAGTCTACTGATAAGATGAATGTTTGGCTTATGGCACGTAGAGTAGATGACCCAGAGGTTATCCAGACCTTGGTAGTTTCCAAACACCTTTGATTGTATTTAAAGTTTATTTTTTGTGTATCAACCATCTTAATTTGGCATATACTTGTATGTCTTATTCAATACAGGATGAGTTTAATCGTCAACTCTCTATGCTACCTGAGGATGGTCGGACTTTGGAGGCTAGGAATGCCATTTTCCATGAGTTGATAGGTCATGACGGACATGGATATTGTCGCACATACGGGAGAATTGTGCCTCGGAGAGCGGTGTATAAAGATGGTGCTGGGCCATCACAGTCAACACCCCAGCCATCGACTATTGATCAGATCACGCAGAAGGTTCGTGCAGAGCTAAGGGATGAGTTGAGGGAGGAGCTGCGAGCAGAGTTCTCTACACATTTACAGCAGATGAGAGCTGAGATGATGGCCCTTGTGTCACAGAGGGCGAGTGTGGATCCCAACAGACAGGTTCCATATAAATTAAATGGTTTGATAGTTCAATTTTCCCTCAAGATTATGTATAAAATTCAAATATGATTAACACATTATGCATTGACTAACATAGGTTCCTGATGCATCGAGTGGCCACCGGGCATTTAGGGAATCTGCAGAAGATGAGAATCCATATACACCACCACCAGAAGATCAGGTATAAAATGTATCTTTGCATTCTAAGCTAAAATGTATCTTCGCATTCTTTACATTCTAAGTTAAGAGACTTGTGGGAGAAGACGGGACTAGTTAGAGCCGGATTTAGCATGAAACTTGGCATACACGACCGCCTAGGCACAAGAGACTTGTGGGAGAAGACGGGGCTCGAATCGGGTTCTCGGTTTGGGAGTTAGAGCCGGATTTCCCTTTAGGCAAACTAGTTCCTTAAGAAACTTGAATTCGAGGAGTTAATGTCCCAAATTCACCAAACCGCGTCGGTTTAGGACGAAACTTGGCACACACGACCTCCTAGGCACGAGAGACTTGTGGGAGAAGACGGGGCTCGAACCGGGTTCCCGGTTTGGGAGTTAGAGCCGGATTTCACTTTAGGCAAACTACTTCTTTAAGAAACTTGAATTCGAGGAGTTAATGCCCCAAATTCACCAATCGGCGTTGGTTGAGCACGAAACTTGGCACACACGACCTCCTAGGCACGAGAGACTTGTGGGAGAAGAAGGGGCTTGAATCGGGTTCCCGGTTTGGGAGTTAGAGCCGGATTTCACTTTAGGCAAACTAGTTCCTTAAGAAATTTGAATTCGAGGAGTTAATGCCCCAAATTCACCAATCAGCGTTGGTTGAGCACGAAACTTGGCACACACGACCTCCTAGGCACGAGAGACTTGTGGGAGAAGACGGGGCTCGAATCGGGTTCCCGGTTAGGGAGTTAGAGCCGGATTTCACATTAGGCAAACTAGTTCCCTAAGAAACTTGAATTCGAGGAGTTAATGTCCCAAATTCACCAAACCGCGTCGGTTTAGGACGAAACTTGGCACACACGACCTCCTAGGCATGAGAGACTTGTGGGAGAAGACGGGGCTCGAATCGGGTTCCTGATTTGGGAGTTAGAACCGAATTTCACATTAGGCAAACTAGTTCCTTAAGAAACTTGAATTCGAGGAGTTAATGTCCCAAATTCACCAAACCGCATCGGTTTAGGACGAAACTTGGCACACACGACCTCCTAGGCACGAGAGACTTGTGGGAGAAGACGGGGCTCGAATCGGGTTCCCGGTTTGGGAGTTAGAGCCGGATTTCACATTAGGCAAACTAGTTCCTTAAGAAACTTGAATTCGAGGAGTTAATGTCCCAAATTCACCAAACCGCGTCGGTTTAGGACGAAACTTGGCACACACGACCTCTTAGGTACGAGAGACTTGTGGGAGAAGACGGGGCTCGAATCGGGTTCTCGGTTTGGGAGTTAGAGTCGGATTTTACATTAGGCAAACTAGTTCCTTAAGAAACTTGAATTCGAGAAGTTAATGTCCCAAATTCACCAAATCGCGTCGGTTGAGCACGAAACTTGGCACACACGACCTCCTAGGCACGAGAGACTTGTGGGAGAAGATGGGGCTCGAACCGGATTCCCGGTTTGGGAGTTAGAGCCGGATTTCACTTTAGGCAAACTACTTCCTTAAGAAACTTGAATTCGAGGAGTTAATGCCCCAAATTCACCAATCGGAGTTGGTTGAGCACGAAACTTGGCACACACGACCTCCTAGGCACGAGAGACTTATGGGAGAAGACGGGGCTCGAATCAGGTTCCCGGTTTGGGAGTTAGAGCTGGATTTCAGTTTAGGCAAACTAGTTCCTTAAGAAACTTGAATTCGAGGAGTTAATGCCCCAAATTCACCAATCGGTGTTGGTTGAGCACGAAACTTGGCACACACGACCTCCTAGGCACGAGAGACTTGTGGGAGAAGACGGGGCTCGAATCGGGTTCCCGGTTTGGGAGTTAGAGCCGGATTTCACATTAGGCAAACTAGTTCCTTAAGAAACTTGAATTCGAGGAGTTAATGTCCCAAATTCACCAAACCGCGTCGGTTTAGGACGAAACTTGGCACACACGACCTCCTAGGCACGAGAGACTTGTGGGAGAAGATAGGGCTCGAACCGGATTCCCGGTTTGGGAGTTAGAGCCGGATTTCACTTTAGGCAAACTACTTCCTTAAGAAACTTGAATTCGAGGAGTTAATGCCCCAAATTCACCAATCGGCGTTGGTTGAGCACGAAACTTGGCACACACGACCTCCTAGGCACGAGAGACTTATGGGAGAAGACGGGGCTCGAATCGGGTTCCCGGTTTGGGAGTTAGAGCTGGATTTCAGTTTAGGCAAACTAGTTCCTTAAGAAACTTGAATTCGAGGAGTTAATGCCCCAAATTCACCAATCGGTGTTGGTTGAGCACGAAACTTGGCACACACGACCTCCTAGGCACGAGAGACTTGTGGGAGAAGACGGGGCTCGAATCAGGTTCCCGGTTTGGGAGTTAGAGCCGGATTTCACATTAGGCAAACTAGTTCCTTAAGAAACTTGAATTCGAGGAGTTAATGTCCCAAATTCACCAAACCGCGTCGGTTTAGGACGAAACTTGGCACACACGACCTCCTAGGCACGAGAGACTTGTGGGAGAAGACGGGGCTCGAATCGGGTTCCCGGCTTGAGAGTTAGAGCCGGATTTCACTTTAGGCAAACTAGTTCCTTAAGAAACTTGAATTCGATGAGTTAATACCCCAAATTCACCAATCGGCGTCGGTTGAGCACGAAACTTGGCACACACGACCTCCTAGGCACGAGAGACTTGTGGGAGAAGACGGGGCTCGAATCGGGTTCCCGGTTTGGGAGTTAGAGCTGGATTTCAGTTTAGGCAAACTAGTTCCTTAAGAAACTTGAATTCGAGGAGTTAATGCCCCAAATTCACCAATCGGCGTCGGTTGAGCACGAAACTTGGCACACACGACCTCCTAGGCACGAGAGACTCGTGGGAGAAGACGGGGCTCGAATCGGGTTCCCGGTTTGGGAGTTAGAGCCGGATTTCACTTTAGGCAAACTACTTCCTTAAGAAACTTGAATTCGAGGAGTTAATGCCCCAAATTCACCAATCGGCGTTGGTTGAGCACGAAACTTGGCACACACGACCTCCTAGGCACGAGAGACTTGTGGGAGAAGACGGGGCTCAAATCGGGTTCCCGGTTTGGGAGTTAGAGCCGGATTTCACTTTAGGCAAACTACTTCCTTAAGAAACTTGAATTCGAGGAGTTAATGCCCCAAATTCACCAATCGGTGTCGGTTGAGCACGAAACTTGGCACACACGACCTCCTAGGCATGAGAAACTACTGGGAGAAGACGGGGCTTGAATCGGGTTCCCGGTTTGGGAGTTAGAGCCAGATTTCACTCTAGGCAAATTAGTTCCTTAAGAAACTTAAATTCGAGGTGTTAATGCCCAAAATTCACCAATCGGCGTCGGTTTAGCACGAAACTTGGCACACACGACCTCCTAGGCACGAGAGACTTGTGGGAGAAGACGGGGCTCGAATTGGGTTCCCAGTTTGGGAGTTAGAGTCGGATTTCGGTCTGGTCAAAATTCTTTACTAAACTATCTTTCTAATTATATAGTAATTAATTTTTTTTATATTTTTCTGTAATTAAAATATTAACACCATTATATTGTTATTAATTATTTTTATTTTGTTTTTTTCAGATATTTCCTGAGTAGCAGTTTGCTTCGTGTGGAATGTGGACATGTAAAGATTATGACCAACTTTTGTTTTTGTAACCCACGAAAGAATCAAGACGAAAACTTTTGGTTTTGATTTTGATTTATGTTATTTAAATTTGTGAACAACATTATGTATGTATCATGTGACCAACATTATGTATTTTCATCATTTGCCAACTTTTGTTTATGTATGTATTTATATTATTATGTAATTTTTGGGTTTTTTTGTAGTTATTTTTCATTTGCCAACATTAGTTATTTTATTTATGTATTTATATTATTATATCATTTGCCAACATTACAGGTTATTTTTATATTTTTAATAATTGTAAAACACGGTTTTTTTTTTGTTTTTTTTTTTAGACGGCAGCATACCCCGTCGCAAAAAAAAAAAAAAAAAAGTGCCAGGCTTTTTGCGACGGCAGCCATACTGTCGCAAAAGGTATGAGATATATTTGAAAAACAAGTTTTAGCGACGGTATAATTGCCGTCGCCAATAGTCAAAAGCGACGACATTTTTTAGCGACGGAATTTTTGCCGTCGCAGAAACCTATTTTAGCGACGGAAAGCTTGTGCCATCGCAAAAAAACCCATTTTTTCATCCATTATTGGCGACAGAAAGTTGCCGTCGCAAAAGAGAAAATTTCCCGTCGCAAAAACAATGGCGACGGCACTTGCCGTCGCTAAATCTCTTTTGCAACCCCCTTTGTTGCGACCCCCACTTGCCGTCGCAAAAAGGAAAATTACCGTTGCAAATAGCTTTTGAGACGGCGTGCGGGATTATTTGCGACGGCGTATTGCCGTCGCAAAAAAACTATTTTTTTTGTAGTGAAACCACATCAGCAGACAAAGATCTGCAAAGTTATTGCCACTGCACATCACCATTAATGCCGCCCATCACAGCATTTATTACGACAACACCTCTCCGTCGGAACAACACCCCCTTGCCCTGAACAAGGTAAGTTACAGCATAGATGTCACGACCCTAAACCCGCCCCTATGGGTTTAGTACCGTAACCGGCCAGTAATCCGAGATTACCGAAGGCCTGCTTAACAGTAAGACAGTAAAACAGAGTATAGGGGCTTGGCGGAAGCCAAAACAATAAATAAACAATGTCCAATGAGCTGTGAGTTTGTATGTAAAAAGACTTTTCATACATATACATAAACAGTGCAAACCAGTATGTACAACGTTTATAATCGATCAGAACAGGGACCTAATCCCTATTAAACAGTACAGTACGAAAACATTCAGTCTATACAATTATACAAAACAGATACGGAGACAGACGGGGGAAATTAAAACACCCCTAAGCCATAGCTTGGAAGGCTCGGAATCTCGCAGTGAGGCACAGTGGTTGGCTTGACAAAAAAGGGAGCCTAACCCACGCTCCTAGCTCCGGTCTGGTGCCTGAACACCTACATATATATATAAACAGTGAGCTAAAGCCTAGTGAATAACATAATGCGTAAAGAGGTTTAGAATGGATGTCCTTACAGTAATGAAAACAATTCATTGATTCAGTATATTAGTCATTCAGTCATATGTGGTACATCTATTAGCATAGCAGTACAGTAAACAGTAGGTCTTGAAAGACCGAATAGTCAGTGATGGCCATCAATCAGTAAACAGTAGTGGTTCCAACAAAGGAACCGACAGAGATCTCTGTAACAGTAACAGTCAGTGACAGTAGTTGCTAAGGATGCCACAATACAGTTCAGAATATAGGACATACATTCATTCAGTTAACAGTATCAATTCAGAAACAGTACAGTTCAATTGTTCAGAAGATAATCATTTTTGAACATATCTTTACACAGTTGTTACTCACAGAGTTCTGGGCTATAAGCAGCTAGAGCGCGTCTCCGAAAGCCAACCCTAAACAGTGACAGAACGAACACACACTAAGTTCATATTCGGGAGACAAGGACTTAGTCCCTACTTAGACTCGGTGTAATTCTACATCTATATCCTCATTAATATGCCTTAAACTAGGCCTAAGAATGCTTAGGATGAGATGAGGATGCAAAGATGCACTTTAAAGCATTTTTCAGAATTTTCAGAAAACAGGGGTCCTGCTCGAGCGTAGGTTACTCCGCTCGAGCGGAAATGCAGACAAAGGTTCCCGCTCGAGCGTCACTTCCCACGCTCGAGTAGTCTGTAAAACAGTCAAAAGTACTGAATGCTCAAAAATCACGCTCGATGGGCACTCGATAGCCGCTCGAGCTTAAGACATAAGGTCTCGCTCGAGCGTCCGATACCCCGCTCGAGCGGATCGTAAAACAGTGCAAAGTACTGGGAGCACGAATTTCACGCTCGAGCGCCAGTAACCCCGCTCGAGCGTGAGTTCAAAATCTGGAATTCCCAGATTCGAACTTCAAGCTCAAAACAAGTTTCAATGAACCAAATTCGATTCCTTTGGGCCCATTTTCTGGAAAACATTTGTAAATACATGAAATAACATGACTCAAAGCTCAATTAGTAAAATCAAAGCCCAAGGGTAGTTCAATCAAGCTCAATTTCAAAACTAAATTTCAAGAACATGATGAATGTATAACATGCATGAATTCAACAACTTCAAAGCTCCAAATGCTAGCTCAATTGAGCCAATTCTTTCCAAGACATGATGAAATCATGGACTATACCAATAATATGAACATGCATGTACCAAATTCCATGAAATCAACTTAAACTTCAACAATCCAAACAAGCATGCATGAATTGAGCTATAATTCAACATGTTAGAACTAGAACATGACTTAGTTTCTTAATTAGACATGAACCATGCTTAAATCAACTTAAAGACACAATCAAAAGGATGAAATTCGTACCTAAGTTCCTTAATTACTAGAATGGAAGCACAAAATGCAAGAATCCCTTCAATCTCTACAAGTCTCTAAGCCAATTTGTGGAGAACTCAAGCTTTCTCTATCTCTCACTCTCTCAAGTCGGCAAGAACAAGGAATGGACTGATGAAATGCTTTGTTGAATGAATAAAGGCTCAAATATGTTATAGTAAAGGGCCCACTAACATGGCAATTCCGTAAATAAGGTAACTTATTTAAATTAGCCAATTTTAATCTAATTTAATCATACCAAATCACATTTTAATTAAATATGCCATAAAATCACATAAATTATGATTAACACAGAACATCAATCAATTTCGGATTCGACCACCGATAAGGCCTTCAATTTGCAATTTAAACACAAAACATGAACAGATAATTTGGCAGGCAAACAGATAGAATTGCAATTTAACTAATATACTCAATCAATCAGTTTCAGATTTTGATCAGTCAATTCAGTATTTTAATCGGTTCAATTACTTATCATAATCAGTCTCAGTTTAGCAGTAATTAGTAGTTTATCAGTGATCAATGACGAGGGGTGTTACAATAGACTTTCGACCAGGATGGCAGGTCGGAAGGGACAGCAAAATGATGACCAAAAGATATAAGCAAACGTTGAAGACAAGAAGAAGGTTAAGCTTTTCTATCTCCAATCTCCCTCTAACGCTCTACTTCTCTTTCTAACTTAATCGCCGGAGGGTTCACCGGGAGACTCCCCGTTCCCCGTTGAACTTACCTGCAGGTTCATTGGTGGGTTGATTGCTCGGATTTTGGTGCGAGGAGCGTGGATCAGTCCGACCCGTTCTGCCTGGTACCCGTTGTACATTAACTGCATCATCATATGGTATTTAAATTATTTATCTCAGGGTGCTATGCTTTGCCTGGACTATAAAACATATGACCAACTAGTACAGAAACATAAATACATTTTAAAATTTGAACTCATGTTTGGCTGGCAAGAAAATTCTCTAGAAATTTACGTACCATGGACGCCCATTTTTCTTTGTTTCTTGTGAAATTGCAGGGAATGTAAGAATAGGAGGCATAGTTTAATAGACTTTCACTATGTTTGTGTTGTTGGATTGGATTATGAGATTATCAATCTTAGAACTAATTGTCTTGTGATTATCAATCCTTAGGATTATGTATTATATTCCACATTTGGAATGTTCCTCAATTAGTAGAGAGATTGATAAAATTCTATTTTGTCCCATATTTGTTTGGAAACACTAAATATGTAACTCCTAATTCAAACCCTTTTTATTAATCCCCTATTTTGTAACTCAAATCTTTTTATAGGATTCAATAATATCTCAAATGAGAGATGTGATGTATGTCAATCTATATTTACTTTTATAGTTAAACAATAAATTTAGAATTGATCAGGATACATAAGTCAAATCCATGACCTAATCTCCAAACAAACACAGATCTCCATTTCGTCTGGTATCATTGTTGTTTTTATTTTATTTTTTAAAATTTGTTATTGAGGAATAATATCATTGTTAAAGACCCTACAAAATTTCAAAAAAAGAAAAAAGAAAAAGAAGAGAGTACAGCAGATAGTGATGGGAAACAATTAGAGTGAACTCCAAATTTGGATCTTAAACTTATAACCATGAAAATGACAATACACATTGTACACCCGTGATTAAAGTGGGTCCTTGGCCATTGTACATTTGGATTATTTGAAGATGAATTCGGAAAGAATGGGAGAGGGAAAAGGAAGGAATGGGATATATATATTTTCTTTTTGATAAGAAATAAAATAGAAAGAAAAAGAAAATGATATACTTCATTCCTCAACTAGTTGAGTTGTTACATTTGACCACTCTAGACATTTTTAATAGAAAGTCACGGGTTAATTCTTAATAAAATTTGATACTTCTCCTCCCTAAAGTGGGGACTTTCTATTATTCGCTATTAAACATTCTTTTTTATTTGAAATTTTATTCAAGTTTAAAGTCTCCTTTGTATGGAACATTTATTTAACAACATTGATGTGGTCATGTTCTAAATATATGTAAGTCATTATTTGTGCGGGGTCTACACAAGGCTCACACAAATGAATAATTTAAATATAAAAATATAATTTTGCAACATTGAAGGGTCCATGAATTTCCTGTCGCTGTATGTATGAGAGGGTTCAAGAATGTCGTTGGAAAATTCGAAGATCTTCGAAGATCCTTGAAGAAAAATTTGAATTCTCTAGTAGATGATGAGAGGCTTAGATTCTTCAATAGTCTCAACTAAGAACACAAAAACAAAGAGATGATGGAGATAAGAGATTGGGTGAAGAAGAATGCAAAGTAGCTAGAAAGAGAATAATGGCAAGGCTCTCCCATGAATCTCTCACTTTCACTCTCAAGGTTGATAATAGAGAAGAGAAATTAGTTATTTCCTAAGAGTTATCTCTCCAAAATCTATCCCTTGTAAAGCTATGGGTGGGTGTTATTTATAGGCATCTCATGATGTAGGATGGAGCCCATGTGCAAGACACACGGGGAATATTCTCTCTAACCATCTTGTCCGAGGAGGTGACTTTTCCGAGGATGAGGAAAACCCTCAAAGAGGAGATCAACCTCTTAGCGAACCCTTCTTCTTAGCCACACCTAACCAATGATCTTCAATCATCCCAAAGGGTTAGGGGTAGTCCCAGAGGACGTCCTGCCGCAAAAGGGTCAGGGGTAGTTTAAGAGAACGCTCTGTTGCAAATATTGGCGAGTCTCAGGGACCCCCTAGATGGTGCCACATCGACCCAGGTATAGGCTAGTTTAACTGAAGAGTGAATTTATCTCCACTCAACGTCCTCGAGATCGGGTCCTTTATTCGAATTCCATTACGCCCATGGTTCTGGTGCGTAAATCCCGAAAAGCTCCGAGTCCGCAAGTGTTCTGGGACTCATTAACAGAGCGATTTCTAGATTGCGTATGAATCCGTTCAAAGCCAAGTACTTCGAATCTCTAGGTTTGTGAATCCGAACCCTTTCGAGTCCGAGTGCCTCGAATCTCTAGGCTTGCTCAATACCCTTTCGAGTCCGGGCCCGAGTAAGTCTCTAAGTTCGTGGATCCGAACCCTTTCGAGGCTTAGAGCCATTTAGCCCGTTTAATGGCGATAAATCTGGACTCACCAATTTTGGACTTACAATAAATTCGGGCCCACCAATCTTAGACTATTGGACCTAATTAATTTAGTTGGCTCAAATTAGCTCCTCTTACACTGTGCAAGAATTGAAGGTTAATAAATCTTCTTCCACTACCTCAACCGATGATTGAGAGTTTTGTGTAACAATTTATATTCATAATGTTCTAACTTTAATGAGATCATGTTTCTTATTAAATGATTTTTTTGAAACAATGAGCATAATTTCACTATTTGTAAACATTGTAAACTCATTTTTAACTTGGTGGCTTGGCTATTTGGCTTAAGAGATTGACGGATACTTGACTAAAATCTCATTTATTGGGCTGTTTTTATTAATTAGACATACTACTAACGTAAAATTAAAAAAATAAAATTACTCATATGAACAAGTGTTTTTACTGTATATCCAGCCCGCTAGCCGATCAACTTGCTTGGCAGAGTAGGCTGTGAGAAATTACCTCCCAAATATAACAACCCCGGTTGGTAGCTCGAAAGAGCGTGGGTCGAATGGCCCGAAAGGGCAAAACGACGTCGTTTTGCTCTTTCCAGAAGTAGAAAACCAGAAGTAGAAAACCAGAGGAGGGGAAGAAAGGAGAAGAAGAAGAAGGGAGGGGGAAGAAGAAGATCGGGAGGAGGAGGGAGGGGAGGGGAGGAGGGAGGAAGGAGGGAGGGGAGGAGGCCATAAAAACCCCGGTTGGTACAGGCACAGGCGGCGAGGCGACGGCAGAGGCACAGGCGTCGGCAGAGGCGGTGAGGCACGGCGTCGGCAGAGGCGGCGACGAGCGGCGAGGCGAACCAGCAGCTCCCTCTCTTCTCTGCCGACGACAGAACCAGTCCTCTCTCCCTCTCTTCTCTTCCTCTCTTCTCTGCTCTCCCTCTCTTCTCTCCCTTTTCAAATTCGGGCCATTCGACCCTCGAAAAATTCGAGCTACCGTTGATTTTCCCAAATATAATACCATAAAATTACTTAATAAATTTAAAAAATTTATTACGTCAAACAACAAAATCATATGGAGTGACAAATTTAATAGGAAAAATTATTTATTAGTGAAAAAATTAGAAATTTATTATAAAATCATAAAAAATTTATAATTTTAATTATTAATGAACATAAAATTTATTATTTAATTTTTAAAAAAAATTAAATTTATGCTGGATTGAAAATTCTCCAATTTAGGACTGGTTTGGGATGTCCTAAATAAGTGTACTTTTTGACTTTTTATAAAAAGATATGTAGAAAAGTAGAGAGAATATGTTAATTGATGTGACCGAAAAAAGATAAAAAAAAATTAAAAAGATGGACTAAAATAGATTATGCCAAACAAGGCTTAATGTGGTCGAACACGTGGCAATAAATGTTTGGATGCTACAATAAAGATGGGTTAAAAAAGACTAAGTGGGTCCCATTGTCCCCCACACATAGCTAGCTCTCACACACCGACCTGTTTTGTTAGGGAACAAAAGGCACATGCAAATTGGTATGTGTCTCTAACCACAGGGAAGTCTCTCGGGCTCTGATGAATCAAAAGGTCCCACTTATATGATCAAATGCCAGTGATAAAGATCAAAAGGGGCTCATCAATGCCATTGACTAGTGGATCGATGGATCGGGGATCAGGGTGCTGTGGTGCCTGATAGGGGCTTTTCCTGAGGGTTTTTTTTTTTTTTTTTGGGCGGGGGAGGGGGAATTATAAATTTCGTCAAATATATTATTTATGTAAAAAATTAAAATAATTAAAAATTTATAACTCTATAATCAGATTATAATTATATCAAAACAATTGTTAAGATGTTAATTATTTATTTTTTAAAAATAAATATATTTTTGTTATGGAGTTATAAATGTCAAATATATTATTTATGTAAAAAATTAAAATAATTAAAAATTTATAACTCTATAATCATATTATAATTATATCAAAACAATTGTTAAGATGTTAACTATTTATTTTTTAAAAATAAATATATTTTTGTTATGGAGTTATAAATGTCTAATTAATTTAATTTTTTTGTATGAATAATTTATCCAACCAACCTTATAATATAAACGATTCAAATTATCGAAGAAAAAAAGTTAAAAAAATCTTCCACCGAAATATCACAATGTGCCGCTGTGGCTCAGTAACCACAGCATCCCTTGGTCCATGGATCTATGCTCTATATTCCGTAGTTAATTTTAAAAAAAATTTATATATATATATTTATAAACTATATGAAATCAGTGAGTAAATTATACAATGAACCTTATAAATTTGACATAAATATATGAATTTTATTTTTTGTAATACTTATTATCAAAATTAATATTGATGATTATACACAAATAAATAAATAAGTTAAAAAATATTTTAGTGTAAAATAAATGGTAGTATCATTTTTCTTCTATCTACACAATTAATGAATTACTGATAAAAAATGGAATATGTGTTATGTAAATTAAAATTTTCCAAGAATCTAATATAATTATGTCAAATTTGTTAGGTATTCTTTTCAACATTAAAAAAATATTAGTTTAATTTACCTTTAAAAAATATCTTACTTGAAAAATATAATATAAAATATTGTACGAAACATACTTTACAAATTAACATAACATATAATGGCTAAGAGATTTTTTGCTTTTAATTGTGAGACATATATTTGGTGATATTTTAAGGAAAACTTTCCACTCTCATTTAACTTCTCATGAATTTTATTAATTGTTTAATCTTAGTGATAAGTTTTTTTAAGATAAAAAAAAATTAAAATTCCTGAAACATATGATAATTATTCATCGATTAAATTCTCATTTTTTTTTTTTCATTTTCTTTTTGTTTTTTTCTTTGTGAAATAGCATATAGCTGTTCATTTATTTATTTTATTTATTGACTTTTTGTTAACACCTTTAATTAGTGCGTTTATTGTTGTTGACGATGACTTGATGTGTCAACAAAGCCATATAATTTTTCTGGTATCAAATCAAACTCATTAATTAAAACAAGAAAAAGAAACATATATTAAAGACTTATTAGAAAAAGTTTTGAGTCTAGGTGTGAATGACCTAATGTGGACGAAATAACCCAGTTGTATATACATAACATATAGGTCAAGTTTGGCATCCTCAAAAAAAATTCAAAAAGTCAAAAGTCACTATCCTATTTAAGTCACAATCATCTTATTTAAGTCACATTACCTCTCTAACACATCCACTCTCAAACCCAACCCAAATCCAACCCATATTTCATAAAAAGTCAAAAAAGTACACTTATTTAGGCCAAGTTTGAGCATCCTCCAAAAAATCTAAAAAGTCAAAAAGTCACTATCCTATTTAAGTCACATCATCTTATTTAAGTCACATCACCTCTCTAAACACATCACTTTCAAACCCAACCCAAATCCAACCCATATTTCATAAAAAGTCAAAAAGTACACTTATTTAGTCTTCCCAAACTTGGCCTTAGTCTTTCAAAACTTGACCATAGTATAATCTTTATTCATATGTGATTAGACTATATAGTTAGAGTGAAACCTGATACTGACTATTGATTAAAAAACCTATGAATATGAATATCAATAATGCTATGAGTATGACCCCACTTACTCATCATATTATCTATAATATGAAAGCCTTGGAATTATCTGATTGGAAAAGAAAATAATTTGCATGTGTTGGGACCAACCAATGGTGTTGTACTATCTTCCAAATCTTTTAGGGCATGTTTGATTGAGTGGATTAGAGTATGGATTGAGATTATTAATTTGTGGGTTCAATTATCCTATGTTCTTGTTTTAATATTTTGGTTTAAGATTATTAATCCAATGGATAATTAATCCTACAAATTTGTAAGATTATTAGTAATAGAATAGGGGTGAGATTATTAATCCAATGGATATTAAATCCAATTGGATAGTGAATACCACACTAATTTAATAGAATTATTAATAACCTTCAACTATTAATCTTGTGAATCAAACATGACCTTAATGAATTATTTATGAATCATTTTAATATAAAAATAATGTTTCATAATATTTTAGAATTTTAAACTATGATGATTGTTTTGACTTAAAATGAAAAAAATTACATAAGATTTTTCTAATCTATTTTTGTGTTGTTCATGGTAAAAGATATAATAGAGAAGAGAGAGAGAGAGAGAGTGTGTAAGACGGATAGTCTTAAATCAAGACTTTCTGTTTATTACTTAGAGAAAATTATCAAGATTCTATGATTCATAACTAGAGTTATTCCGATAACCTATTTTTATATTAAAAAAATTAAAATTTATTGATATAAATTAAAGGATGTGGAGTACATAATATGTTGCATCAATTAAAAGGCAAAAGTAAAGATTTGCATCATTGGAAAAGTGCATTGCATTACCCAAATCTTCTTTCTTTCTTTCTTTTCTTTTTTTCCTTCCATCATCCTCATCACTTCCTTTATTACGTTTTCTTTTCTTTCTTTATTATATTATGTTATATCTTTTAAATTTCTCTTCTTTTTTTTTTTTTTCTTTTTTTTTGTAACAATGATATAATCAAATGGTGATACTGGCTTCTAAATTGTTTCCTCTTCAAATCTCAAAACAAAAAATTTATTTACAGGAACCGATTAACTCTCTACTGCCTTACAGAGCAAAGAAGAAAAAGAAAACCCACTATCATCCTTCAACCCTCTTGAGGTAAATATGTAAAAGAAATAACTTCCTTTTTCTTTCTTCTTCTTCTTCCTTTTTTTTTTTTTTTTTTTTTTTTGTGTGTGTGTGTAATTTAGCATATGTAAACCCCTTTGTTTTCTCCAAGCCCACACAACTTGGACTAGAATACACGTTACTGTGCTCATCTTTTACTAGCGATTGAAACTTTTTAAATAACGTTTTAGCCAATTTTTATGAACAAATAAATCAAATATATAATGGAATACAAAATATATATGGATAAATTAAATTTTGTAAAATTTAGTGATAGAATCAACTTTTTAAAAAAAAAACTATCAATACAAATAAGTTTTGTATCTGATTTTATAACCAATGTTTATATTTTTAAGAGTAATGTTAAAAATTTCAAAAATTTTATTAAAATTTTACCAAATATCTCATATGAATGTAAAATTTATACCAATGTGATCTCATGTGAATCTCACACTCATGTGAAATATTGAGTAAAAGTTTTAATACAACTTTTAAAATCTAACATTTTTGTATTCCTAAATTATTCTTAGAACATGTGGGTTGACAATTTGACATCGCAGTGCCTTGCTTCTCATTGGGTTGTGCACTTTAAAAACAAGAAATCCACAAATCTTGGTAGCATGGAAATCAGTGACATTTACTTGTTTTCGTATGACTTTCAAGTAATTAAGATGACCAGTAAGCTAAAAGACAAAGCACATTGAAGAAGACTTTGGGGTTGGAAGTAAAGTTGGGTTTTGTATGGAAACGGGGTACTGTTGTGCTTAAGGCATAAGGGTTACTGTTGTATTTTTGATGAGAGGTCGTTTCAAGTGTTTTTTGATAATTTGAATCGCTCATATTGTAAGGTTCATTAAGAATATTATTCATGTAAAAAAATTAAGTTAATCGGATATTTATAACCTCATGATTAAGTTCTAATTGTTTTTAAAAATTTATGAAAGTTATGTTAGCCGTTAATTTTTGTAAAAACAAATGTGCTTTGGTTATAGGGATACAGATATTCAATCAATTTGAATTTTTGTATGGATGATCTACTTGATAAATGCTACAATATGAACGGTTCAAATTATCAAAAAAAATACTCAAGATGGCCACTCACAAAAAGCAAAACAATAACGGCTGTGTTTTAGGCAAAACATGAATATTATTCCATACGATATCGATTTGCACGACTTCATTTCTTAATGGAAATCATTTTATGGTGGGACTAATTCTAAGGGTGACCTCATAAATTAACTTACCTAACGTGGAAAAGCACAAGAAATAAAAATTTTAAATTAATTTAAAAAATGGCCATAGACTGGCTTGTATCATTCTTCATTACATGTTTATAATGAAGATTTTTATTACATATTTAATATTATAAATATGAATGTAAATTTATAATTATTTTAAATTAAAAACATATCATTGTATTTACCATTGAATGAAATAATGAAAATTGAAACATTTTCATTATAAACTTGTAATGGAGATAATCACAAAGCATTGGTCTAATCAATAGCGTTGCGTTACTTTTGTGTTGATATTGTAAAACACAATGCAAAATAGAGCCCTTTCTTGAAATAAATTTTCATGAAACTCAGTCAATTGTATTGAGCCTATTAATTGGCCACTGAATGTGAGGTGGGTTAGCTTGTGATTTGTATAGTTTTTTAATATATTCATAATTTTTTTTTTAACACTCATATGTACATGTTTTTTTTCTTAAGGTAAAAAATTTAAATAACTTGTAATAAACGTAATTAAAATAAATAAATAAATAAAAAAGAAGAAGATGATGAAGTAGAAGAAGAAGAAGAAGAAGAAGAAGAAGTTCATATATTTAGAAACCCATGTTATGTTGTGTTTGGTATCGTAGGATGTCTATTTGGTCATTTGTTTGTAAACATGGGCTCGAAAACCAAGCCCACATTTTTTCTTGTGCTATGGGGCCCATCAAAGCTTCTGATATTTCACGTGGATTAACAAGAACTGTTGGTGGATTGTAATCTAAAGTTTATATTATATATAAAGTTTATCTCTCACACTCATCTTTCATATGAGTGGAATAATTCTCTATTAGCTTTGCTATCATTTCAAGAAATCAAAACTATGAGACACACTCTTCACTAGCTAGTGAAAGTTGAAAGTAGAGGAAACCATCCTATATCACGCCATGTTTCCTTCTTGCTGTAAGCATAGACCGTAAGCTTTGTCTTAGGTTGAGTTGATTCTTCTTGACCAACTGACCACAATGGTCTTGGTCATGTCAAGAATGGACCCCATTACATACGTTGGGGTCCGGCCCCCCATCACTAAGTCTGACCTTTCATTGGACCGATCATCTCATGGGCCTTGGCCCAGCTTGGCCCCCTTGGGCTACGTGCCTTGCTCGGGCTAGGCTTTTTTAGGCCTTTCCACTACCCTTGGAATTGGGTCATATCTATATACATTAGCTCCTAAAAGCATCAGTATCATGCTCTTCAAAATTTTAGTCAAATTATAACTAAAAAAGTCATTTTTTTATTTTATTTTAGCTAATCATCCACTGCACTGCATCTAACTCTCTATTTTAACTCAATCCTATTAAAATATTTGTTATTCTTTTTTTTATAATTAAATTGATGAGCTACCACCTAAACAATTCTTATGTTTTACAAAAGATAAAACTGGAGGAAATGTAAAAAAAATAAATAAATAAATTGCCGTTGACTGGTAGGTTGACCGGCCGAACGTCTGGTGACACCCAAACCGTGTGTTGTAGCGATGAACAGTTGCTCGCTTTATCAGAGGAGTTACTGTAAGCAAATTTAACAAAAAGTTAATTTAAAAAAAAATTGTTGAGACTAATGGAGGGAGAATTTGATGATTTGATGATTTATTAGCTATATTTTAATTTTTTGTTTTTTTGAAGAAGCTAATGCTGATACTCTAAGGCATATTTGATTGATATGATTAGAATATGAAATTGGAATTATTAATCCGTGAGTCTAATAATTCTGTGTTTGTTTTGAATTTTATTTCATGATTATTAATCCAATGGATAATTAATCCAACAAATTTGTAGGATTATTAGTAATGGGGTAGGAGTGAGATTATATATCTTGAGCTGAGAAATAAAATAAAAAGACTCTTTTACACTGACTAAAAATTAAAACACTTATTATTTTTATATAATTTTATATTTTAGAAGGCTAAAAATAATTTTTAAAAATTTAAAAATATTTTTTGATATTTAATTTATCAAATTAGTTATTTTAAAAAAAAAATTAAAAAAAACCAAACATGGCCTTTATATTTTTATTTTTGCTTTTGTTTATTTATTTATAATTTTTTCAAAACCACATTTATGAAGAAATTTTGATTAAGTAAAGATTGTGAAGAAACATTGATAGAGGGTAAGATTAGAAAATAAGATAAATATAATTGTAATTGTACATTCATATGTTTTCTTATCCAATGCAAATTAAACAATGGACAATGAGAAAATTTATCCTAATAGTTCAATTAGATAGTGAATACCACACTAATTTGATGGGATTATTAATATGTTTACTATTAGTTTTATGAATCAAACATGATCTAAAAGTAAATTAGAAAGTTGGTCAAAAGTTAGTTTTTTAGTTTTTTTTTTTTGAAAAAAACGTGTAAAAAAATAGAGAGATGATGTGATTTAAAATAGGCTAAAAACTAAAAATGAACTTTAGCCAAGTTCCCAAAACAAGACATATTTAACAAAAAGTTGAAAAGGTAAAGAGTAGTACTAAAAACATGAAATTTGAAACATTAAAACAATTGTAGATGTGAGATAAATGATGAAAAAATTAGGTCTCTTTTAGAAATTTGGCTATTTTAGTTAATTTTTGACTATTTTATGAGATTAAAAAAATTAGGTATGAGATGATTTGTGAATTTTTTTTTATAGTTGAATAGATAATTATGAAATAAAAAGTGATTAATTAATGTCTAAAATATAATATTTTATTTTATTAATTATTTTAATTTTTTATTTTATTAACTATTTAAAAAAAAAAAAAAAAAAAAAAAAAAAAAAAACTCCCAACCAAAATTCCTAAACACCACCACACATGTGGGATTTCTTTAGTGGTTTTATCCAAAAGATAAAATTTGACCGAGTCCATGGTCTCATCATCCCAATTGAGACGTCAGAGACTACTCTCGAGTTTGGTCAAATACTCAATATACTGCCAGACAGCACGTGGAAGGAAAAAAAAAAAAATTGGAAAACAAGAAAGTGTACAAAAGCAACTTTTAAACTTCCACAAAATTTAATTCCATAATTTCGTTTTTTTCTAAATAGATAGCCCATCCTTTTGGATGTGGGGTTAGAATTCTTGTGTGAAGATGTGATAGGAGATTAAGAATTAATCTAATAATAAATAATTAATTTTGTTGATAAAAAAAATTGATAGAAAGCTCTATTACGTCCTTTTTTCTTTTTTTTTTTAAAGTTATCTTCTCATGCAATTGCTTGTATTTTTAATTGTCCCATTAGTTTTTATGTACTTTTTTTTAAAAAAAAATTTAAATTATATATCTGGCTATTTGATGTAATTTTTGTTTATAATTTATGATATAAAATTAAAAAAAGTTGGTTATCTAGAAGGTGAAAATAGGTACTTTAATGCCGGTTTGGATTGAGAGTTTGGTGGGAAAAAAAAAATCAGCTGCAGTTGGTAGCTCGAAAATTAGGGGCCCGAATGCCCCTAATTTCCATATAAGGCATACAAAAAAAAAAACAAGGTAAAAAAAAAAAGAAAAAAAAAACAAACTTTTCCAGAAAAGGAAATTAGGGCCATTAGGGCCACTGTTTTTAGGCCACAAAACATTTTTCAAAAAAAATAGAGTGAGATTTTTCATCACTTATTAGATGATTAAGAAGATAAAACATAATGACAAAGAGAAATTGTTTAAAATTTAAGTTTTGTTACTCATAAAAAATAGGGAGATTTGATGAAAATTAAAATTTCTATTTATAAAAAATTTACAAAACCTGGCTTACAACTCTAAATTCAAAGTGAATAAAATAAAATGATATACATGCAGCTTCTTTTATTTATTATTCATTCAAATAAGATTATAGAAAAAATTACAATTTTTTTTTCCTCACCTTGAGATTCAAACTCAATATAATAATGTTACGCATTATGGAAAAAATATTGTGAAAAGCGTTCATAAAACTATTCCAAGAATAATTGCATACATACAATAAAAACACTATAAACTAATTCAATGATAGAAAATTTTCATGAAAACTTTTATTATATTTCTTTTATGATGTCTAACATTATTGAACTCGATGTATGAAAGACAAGACTACAATGTAGTTTCTGTGGGGATGTATTTTCTAAGTACCAACACGTGGCCGAGATGGCACCGAAGTGTCAGCCGAGGTGCCACGTGTCGTGGTAGTTACGCCGAGGTAATCTCGGAGTTGCCGAGGTTATCTCCGAAGATATCGGAATCCGGGATGATCAGATAAGGGGCAAGAGTCCTAGAATGAAGAAAGACTTCAAGATGGATAAGGATAGTATTCTTAGGGAGTCTATCCTTATCTCTTGTAGAGTCCAGAGTAAGTACTGAATGAGAGTCCATAGAAGTGAGACTTCTAGTGGGACTAGGACAGAGAAAGACTATAAAAGAAGGGCACCCCCGGCGGGTCTAAGGTACGCAATTTGTAGTTTTGAGCAGTAATTTAAGCACTGGTATTATCTTTGAGAGATACTGACTTGATCGTCGGAGTGCCCCCGGGTGGAAGAACCACCGCCGGAGCCTTTTCTTTCTGTGCAGATTGCAGGGAGCCATCTATTCTGCCTGTGTTCTACAGCTGATTCACTAAGGTGGGCAGTGTGATCGGAATTTCACTCACACAATTTGGCGCCGTCTGTGGGAACGAAAGAAGAGTAGATGGCCAGTAACACGCAGAAGGAAAAGATTGGGGACGACGCTCCCGCCGGGAGTGGCAGGCCTATCGACCTTGATGTCGAAGGAGACAACCACAACGAAGAAACTCATCACGCAGAGAAAAGCGTCGGCCGAGATGGCGACACAGCAAAGAAAGCGGATCGGGGAAAGTACTATAATGAGGACGACCTCCAGACCTGGAAAGACAGATGCCTGAGGAGGGACGAAGAAGTAAAGGAGATGGCAAACAAGTTGGCAGACCTTCAATCGGTCGTCAACTTCATGATGCAAAATAACGTAATGCAGCCGCCCTACCCGCTACAGGACACACCAATGCCAGCAGCAAACGCCCAGAAGAAGGGGCAGAAAGAAATCCCCGAAGCACCACAGCACACGAGGAGTGGAAGGCACTCTCACCGACCTTCCAGGGAAGTCGGCCGAGAAGAACCAAGAAGAGAAGAGTCCCGAAGGACATATCGCGAGAAGGAAGCAGACCCCAAAGAACATCGGCATGTTCCGGGGCGGATATTGTGCTTCGATGCATCCTGCGGGGAAGGGTCGAAAAGGGACCACCATGAGGCCGAGAGTAGTGCGCCGAAAAGGCTGAAGTCCGGAGACAGCCGGGCTGCAGGGAGAAGTAAAGAAGACTTGAGAGATTACCTCAAGAGGAAGCGAGAGAATGCCGGAGCCGAAGTAACCTCCCCCGTTAAGCCGAGAACACCATTCTCAACGGAATTGGACAGATTTGTCCCGCCGAAAAGATTCAGTATTCCGAGGTTCCAGATATATGATGGTAAGTCTGACCCTAACTTCCATGTTGGATTATTTTTGAATTCAATGGCATTATACAGTGGGAACGATTCGTTGCTCTGCAAAGTGTTCCCTTCATCCCTCGGGGAGATTGCATCGGACTGGTTCCACAAATTACCGAAGGGGAGCGTGAAGACTTGGGAAGGTCTGGCCGAGATGTTTGTGGCCAGATTCATAACAAACAAACTGCAGCCGTTAAGGGTGGATGCATTGATGGCTCTGAAGATCGGCAGAGACGAAAGCCTTAGGGCTTATGCAAAGAGGTACTATGAGGTGTTCAACAGAATACCTGAATGCAACCAGGAGGTGGCCGTCGTGTCTTTCAAGAACGGCCTGAAGGATGACTGTCCGTTGCGGAAGTCTTTGGCGAAAACCCTGCCAAAGAGCATGGAAGAACTCATGGCGAGAATTGAGAAGTATGCACGAGCCGAGGAAGATACCTCGGGGAACAAGGAGACAAAGACAGAAAAAGGCCACGGCTCGCCGAAGCGAGGCCGAGGTAACAATGGACCCAACAAACAGGAGACAGAGTTAAGGGCGAAGCAGGCAGTGACGACGGTGTTCCGAATTCCGGTCCACAAAGTCCTTGACCAAATTCGAAATCAGCCCTACTTCAGGGCGCCGGCAAGAGCACCGGGAGAATTTATGGGGAGAAACCTTGGTAGGCGTTGTGCTTACCACAATGAGGAAGGGCACCCAACTCAGGGCTGCAGAGCCCTTAAAGCACACTTAGAAGATTTGGTGAGGCAAGGCCATCTGAGAGACCTTGTGGATGAGGCCAAAATGAGGGAGGAACAGGCACGATTGCCTCAAGCACCAGCAGCCCCGCCACCGCCAGCACAGCAACCACAGGCAGGCGGACCTCGGGTGGTTAATGTGATCCACTCAAAGGTGAATGAAAACGACATACGGGGGGAGACACAGAGGGTAAGACACCTGCAGCACGTCAACCAGGTCGGACTAAAAAGACCTCGGCCTGAAGAATGCCAAGGACAGATGATAGCTTTCACAGAAGCCGACCTTGATATGGTTCAGCACCCGCACAATGATGCCTTGGTAGTATCCCTCCAGGTTGGGGAGTGCCAGGTGAAACGCATCTTGATTGATCAAGGCAGCTCCTGCGACATCATGTATGTCAGATGTTACAAGGAGCTAGGCCTTCACCCTGATGACATGGATCAGTCGAACGGCCCGATGGTCGGCTTCAATGGAACGCCGACATGGCCATTAGGCGCAACAAGCTTGGAAGTACAGGCTGGGACGAAAAAGATCAAGACGGAATTCATTGTGATTGACACGCCCTCGCCTTACAACATCATTTTAGGGAGGCCGTGGTTGCATGCAATGGGGGCAGTTCCCTCAACATTGCATCAACTGCTACGGTTCCCAACAGAACATGGGATTGAGGAAGTCAGAGGAGATCAGTTGCAGGCGAAAAATTGCTCCATGGCAGCAATGAAATTAACCTGCAGCATTCGGGAACCAGAGAAGGCAGAAGTTGAAAAAGAGGACATGAAGGTCCTAGATGATGTCGACAAGGAACCGACCGAGAAAAGTGAAGAAGCATTGAAGAAAGTCCTTATCCAGGAGGACGATGAAGAACGCTTCTTTCTTCTCGGCACAGGGTTAGCCGAAGAAGAGGAAAGGGAGCTGGAAGCCTTTCTGAGGAAAAATATTGAAGTGTTCGCCTGGACACCTTATGAAATGCCTGGCATTGACCCCGAGGTCACATGTCACAGACTCAACGTGGACAGGTCGGCCAAACCTGTAACACAACGAGCCAGAAGACCGACGTTGATGCACGTCGAAGCGGTGGAGGAAAGAAGAGAGAAAGCTGCAATCCAGCTTGCAGCATACCAACAACAGCTTGCCAAAGCTTACAACAAGAAGGTCAATCCAAGGGATTTTCAAGTCAACGACTTAGTCTTGAGAAAAGTCGTCGGCAATAAGAAGGATCCCAGAGAGGGCAAGCTTGGCCCAAACTGGGAAGGACCCTACAGAATTACTTCGGTGTTAGGAAATGGGGCATATCGACTCAAAGATGATGAGGGCAAAGCATTGCCTAGACCATGGAACACTTGTAATTTAAAGTTTTTTTATCATTAGATGATGTTTGACTTTTTACCGATATGATCAATGAAATCTTTCCAGAATTTTCCAGAACTTATTAAATTATGCATAACGTTGTCTTTTGAATAATGAGAACCCAAGTGGAACTTAGGTTCACATTGGGGGCAGATAGAAGACAGTAATGTTTAGCCGAAGTTAAGCCGAGATAATTTCCTTATCTTTACTTGTTGAAATTTGTAGCAATTTACAAGTTAAAGTTAAGCCGAGATAAATTCCTTATCTTTACTTGTTGAAATTTGTAGCAATTTACAAGTTAAAGTTAAGCTGAGATAAATTCCTTATCTTTACTTGTTGAAATTTGTAGCAATTTACAAGTTAAAGTTAAGCCGATAGAATCGTTTATCTTCACTTGTTGAAATTTGTAGCAATTTACAAGATGAAGTTAAATTAAGTTTATATGCTTTATACTTGTTAAAGTTCATGGAAAGTTTACAGGTGAAGTCCTAGCCGAGGTAAATCTTTAGGTAAACATACCCGAGGTTTGTGACCCCGAGGAGATTAAGCGAGGGAAGAATTATGTAAATCATGCAAAATATTCTAAGTATAGAATCAAACAGAAGCAAAGAAGAGAAATTAAAGACTACAGCATTCAAAGAGAAACAGTTGTATATAAAGGAGGCACAATGGCCTAGCAGAAGTAAATTGTTCTAAAGCCACAAAGAAAGGCACATCGGCCATAAAGAAGAAGCTTACATTGTTCAGGGAACATTAACAAGAGCAAAGAAAAGAAACAAAGTACAAAAGATAAAGGAAAAAAGCTATGATTCTTCAGCTTCAGGAACATTCTGGATCTGGACCTCGGTAGTCTCTGGGAGCACGACCTCGGCATCTTTTTGAACCGCAACCTCGCCCTCCTTGTCTGCCGCTATCTCGGCATCAATCTCGGCAAGAGTTGTTTCAACACTTCTCTCAGCCAAAAGAAGGTCAGATGATAAGTGAACTGAGTCCGCTTCCTTGGGCACCTTCTCAGCCTCCTCATCCTCCTCTTGGGTTAAGTCCAGGACTTGATCACCCTGAGGAGGTGACTTGGTCTCAATGGCATCTTTGGATTTTCTCACCAAGGCCTCTTCATCATTAATGCTTTCGTCCTCATCATCAGCCTCGGCTTCAGAATCAGCCCCTTCTTCAACCTGAGTTGGAGGTGGAGGAAGAGGAAAGGGAAGACGAATGGCTTCGGTCTTGCGCCAGGGCGAGTCGGCGGGAAGATCAAGCTTTTTGGCCAAAGAGTTCCAACCTAGGGAAAATCCCCTGTTGCACGCCTCCTTAACTTGTAACTTGTAATCTTCTGCAACATCGGCCATGCCTTGGGCATACGCCTTGTCGTCGGCCGCCTTGATTTCGGCTTCTTTGGTGGCCAGGGCATCTTGTAGTTCCTTTTCGGCTTGGGCCGCTTTTTCCTCGGCCTCTTTCTGCTGAGCCACAGCAACTGTTTTAATGGCTTTAGCAGCCTCGGCTTTCTCATCAGCTATTTGTTTATCTTTAGTTGCTGCCTCAGCTTGGTCTTCCAGAGTCTTCATTTTATTTTTAAGACTCTTGTTCTGTTTCTGAAGGGCAGCACACTCCTTCTCCATCTCGGATAATCTCTCATTCGTTTCAAATGCTTGCAAGGAGAAGGAGTGGGTATGTTGCATGGCCTGAAAGAATACAAGGCAAAGGTTATCACAAAATATTACAAGACTTTATATAGTATGAAGAAAGTGGCAGTGAGAAAAATTATCAAATTCAAAGACTTACTTGGACAGAGTGTTGCAGCATAAAGGCGTAGTTCTCATATTCACTTATCTTGGCATTACGCTCAAGATCGCCTTCAAGGAGAACTGCAGTACTGAGCGCTACGCCGATACGGACATCGGCGGCGCTTTCGTTGGCATAGACGGGCCTGTTTTCAAGTGTAATTTTGGGCTCCCAGGGAACTTTGGGAACCCTGGACCCCGAAGTCGTCGCAGACGACAACCTCGGCCTTTTTGGCTGAGTTGACCCCGACGGCTGGGCCTCGGCAGATCTCTTGGCAGGTGCAGAAGTGGTCTTCACAGTTGAGGTTAGTTGGGAGATGGGCAAAGCATCTTCAACTTCGGCCTCAGTAGCCTTGGATTTTGGTGGGGGCTTCTTGGTCTTTTTCGGCTTCGGTGGGGGCGCTGTTTGGGATGGTACAGCATCCACATCAGTTGGCAGATCGGCTAGAAGGTCCAGCACCACTGGCTTCGGGCGCACCATCTCGGCTGTTTTGACAAGTCGTCGCCGACGTTTTCTTTATGTTACTGGGATCAGGAATTGGGCAGAAGTCGATGGTAGATCGGCTGGATCGGAGGTTGACCCTTGATCAGCCCGAGATGTTGATGCAGTCTGGGTTGTGGTGGTAGATGGAGAGAGGCTCTTCTTCTTCTTTCTTGGAACGTCGGGCAAAGTTGACTTATAGGTGGGGATGAAATTTAACAGCAGTGGAGCTCTGCGTTTGTGGATGGGAAGATCTAGGAGCTTCTTCAGGCCTTTCCCAGGGTAATAGGACTGGCGAAAGTCCTTGGGAGGCTTGCGAACGTCTGCAAAACAGAACATAACATCAGAAACAGATAAAATTTTTGAAAAAAAAAACTTGAAGAAAGCAACAGCTAAACAGTTGACGTTGGGCTCTTACCCTTGCCCTCTTTTACTGTTCGGGGGAGAGGGAAAAGATGGACTTCCTCATCTGGGCCAAACTCCCAGTTACCAGATGCAATAAGGTAGTCATCCCCAGCACCTTTGTTGGAGTCAGGAAGGTCGGCTACAATTTTAAACTCGGTGGACCTCGGCTTGAGGTAGTACACATAACCTTTATCCTTTAAGTTGAGGGCACACATGGTGTAACAGTATTGGATGTCGGCAAGAGTGATCCTGACACTCTCCTGCCGAGCTAAGGCTATGATACCATTAAGCGTCCTATAGGCGTTGATTGCGAGTTGCATAGGGTTCAAAGAATAGTAGTGAAGCACCTCGCGAAAAAGGGGATCTAAAGGGAATCGGAGTCCACACTGGACAAAGGCTACTATAGGAAAAGGCATGTTATCATCCTCGGGCATAATAGAGTCGTTCTCCCCAGCTAGCCTGAGGTGAACATCGGCAGGAATGGAGAACTCTTGCCTAAAAAATTCTAGTTTGGTTGGGTTGTTAACCCTATCGCTCCACACACCCATGGTTTTGGTATACGAGTACTTGGCTACAGAGACAGAATGTTCCTAAAGGGCTCGTGGGACCTCGGCTTGAGCCTAAAGTATGTACTGGTAAATCTGTTTCAGTTTTTCCTAGAAAAAATGGAAGTCCTACAGACAAATCCCAAACCTAAATCTACGAAGAACGAGTATGAAGGACAGAAATCTGGGAAACAGAAAAGCAAAAACGAAGCCTCAGATTCAAGAACACAAAGGGTGGAAGATTAAGAACAAGAGGTGCAACAGTGCAAGTGATCAGAACATATGCAAGAACTAGGGAATAATACACACTCAGATGAACGATTCACAAATCAAATAGTGAGCAAAACAGTCAAGTAGCAAGAAGTTCCAGAAAAAATCAAGAAACTGGGGGAGAAAAGCCAGTTGCTTACCAGAAAAGATGAAGGCCAGAGTGAGTTTCGCCGAGATCAGACGACAGAGGCAACAATGGCCAAAGCTTCGCAAGAATGGAGGAATAGAACCAGTTGCAGAGCTTAGAGCAAGAGCAATGGCGGATTTGGGAAGGGTTTGAGAGAGAGAAAGCAAGGAAATCGAATGCAAAGGTGAAGAGCCAAAGGGCAGATTCAATTGTTTTGTCAAAAACGTAAAACGGCGGCAAATCAGAAGCATTTAGTGCGCCTGGGTTAACGCATGCGTCAGACGGCACAGGCAGAGAAAAGACAGCCAACAGGCGCGTCGCCAGCACGGACCAGTAAGAAAAAAACGCGTCAGTAGAACGGTTGTAAAATGGTGCGTGACAGCTCATACACTTGGGAGAGTTCGTGTGAATTCTTGTTCCTGAAAAGAAGACATATCGGCCTGAAGCAAATGACATCGGCTAGAAAGTTTCTAAGCCGACGTACGAGACAGAAGTTCAAATGTAGGTTCCATTATCTCAGAGTACCGAGGTAATAGAACCTAGGGGGCAGTTGTGGGGATGTATTTTCTAAGTACCAACACGTGGCCGAGATGGCACCGAAGTGTCAGCCGAGGTGCCACGTGTCGTGGTAGTTACGCCGAGGTAATCTCGGAGTTGCCGAGGTTATCTCCGAAGATATCGGAATCCGGGATGATCAGATAAGGGGCAAGAGTCCTAGAATGAAGAAAGACTTCAAGATGGATAAGGATAGTATTCTTAAGGAGTCTATCCTTATCTCTTGTAGAGTCCAGAGTAAGTACTGAATGAGAGTCCATAGAAGTGAGACTTCTAGTGGGACTAGGACAGAGAAAGACCATAAAAGAAGGGCACCCCCGGCGGGTCTAAGGTACGCAATTTGTAGTTTTGAACAGTAATTTAAGCACTGGTATTATCTTTGAGAGATACTGACTTGATCGTCGGAGTGCCCCCGGGTGGAAGAACCACCGCCGGAGCCTTTTCTTTCTGTGCAGATTGCAGGGAGCCATCTATTCTGCCTGTGTTCTACAGCTGATTCACTAAGGTGGGCAGTGTGATCGGAATTTCACTCACACAGTTTCATTTTCTAAATGATGTGTCACTAATATATTTATAACAAAAATGCCTGGGACCCTTTTTTTTTTGGAACCCCAACAATCTCCTTTGGATCTCAATCATTGATGTATGTGTGGTGAGTCCCACACATACATCAATGGTTGAGATCTAAACGGGGTTGTGAGGGTCTCCAAAAAAAGGGGTCTTAATCATTATTGTATTCATAATGCCAATTAGAAACTATAAAGCCATCACTAGTAGGGGTGTACACGGTCCGGATTAGTTCAATTTTGAGAAAATTCAAGAACCAAATTGATCCTAACGGTTCTGTAATTTTGAGAATTACACTTGTAAAACCGGACCAGAACCAAACCAAAATAACGGTTCGGTTGCAGTTTGGTTCACGGTTCTAAAATTTTCTATTTACAAGATAAATTGTTAATATTAGCAAAATAATTACTCAAACTGATTGCATTTAACTCATGATAAAACTAATAATATTAAGGCATTATTCAACATTACATATCTATATCATCCTAATACCATTAAAGTTACAAAAAACCAATTAATAAAAATAAAACTTGATGTGATAATATTAAATATTATATATATATATATATCTCTTATTAAATAACATTTATGCATGGTTCAAGATTTATTAAATATTATATCTATATATATTTTTTAAAATTCGGTTCGGTTCGATTCGAACCGTGATTTTTTCATAAAATCTATTAACCGAATCATTTTTACAATTCTCGATGTTTCTTGAACCGAAACCGAACTGGTTTGTAATATAACCCAACCAAACCGTACAGTTCTACCTAGTTCGATCTGGATTATCGGTTTGAACGAATATTTAACAGCCCTAACCACTAGTGACATTTTAAATGATATCTAAAGTTTAATCACCATATCATATCATTATTGATGTAATTTTTATAATTGAAAAATGATATAAAAGTTTAATTTTTAAACACATTTTCTAGATCTAGTGAAATATTAAGAAGATAATTAATTGATAATTAGAGAATATTTAATTATCAGCCAATTATTTTTTTGAAACTAGTTGGAATAGTAATATTTAATTATCAGCTAATTATCTAAAAAATGAATCTAATTTTTTGACCTGAATAGTAATATTTTTTATAATTAAATTTTATACATCCAACTTTTCTCTATTCAAATTCAAAAATAATAATAATAATCCACATCAATAGGAAACTGCCTGGAATATTTGGGCAAAAGAATTTTGCCAGCTGTTCAATGAGGCTTTTTTCCTGGACGTTGATTCTTTCCAGAAACAAAAGCATATGATAACCATTTTCCAAGAGAGGTGATTGAGACCCTCAAGCCAGCCCCCACACCCACAACCACCACCCCCCCCCCCCCCCCCCCCCCCCACACAGGGGTTGATGATTGGGAGAAAAGGAACGAAAAAAAAAAAAATTGGCCAATCACGTCGCAAAAGGGGTCGTGAGGTCACTTCCTGTGAAGGTCTGGATCTTTTTTCATTTTCAAAGTGCATAATATTTCAAACCCTCACTGGAGTGACCTCTAAGAACCCAATACGGTTTGATTAGCCTGAAATATATATATATATATATTTTTGTCTTCTTCCAATAACCAATCCCTTAGGGTGGGAAAAACCGGATGCCTCAATCACATTTGTTTCCAAATATCCATTAAAGAAAACATTATACCGTTGGATCACATAACCAACCCTCTTCACATGACCGAGAAGTTTCCGGACTGGCCATTCTTGAATGTAACTGTAGGTGTGGCCATGCTTGAATGTTAACTGTAGTTCTTTCTATAAATTAATTATAAAATTAAATATAATTTTAATATGAATATTATTATTTAGGACTAAAAATTTAATTTAATTTTTGAATTCAGTGATGCGATAATCAATTAAAAATAATACTCTTTCTCATATGTTTTGTAATTATCAATCAATCATATTACTTACACTTTATTAAATCTAAAAAATAGATCTAAAAAGTGAATTTGTACATTATTTTTCTTTTTCTTTTTTTATATAGATGTGGAGTTCATAAAAAGTTACGACCCATCTCTTGTACTAATTAGGCCATTATATTTGATTTTGTAATTAATTTGTGTGTTTTTAAACTTTTTAATTAGCCATCCAACACCAGTAATAACATCCTCTTAAGTCTTGTTATTATCAGTAATATTATGAAGCTCAAACATATTATTTGAAAAATTAAAATAATTATTCAATAGTCTTAAAATATCATGAGACATTATTCACGAATGCTCCATATCAATGATGGAACAAAAAAATTACATGTAGAATAATATTAATTTACTTTTGTTAGATAATTAAGAGATATTAGATGAGTTACTTAACATAGTTTGCAATTCTTCTTTTGTGGAGAACATCACATAGGTAATGTCACATACTCCTTCGGTCACTTTGTTTGTCTGGCACAAAAAATAAGAATTTAAAAATAATGTGTTTTCATGCTGGAACTTTTGAAAAAAAAAAATTTCCACCATTTAAAAGATCTCATTAAGTATTCTTAATTTGTTTTTAAAAAAAAAAAATACAAATTTTAACACAATAATACGTTATTTTTAAGTTTTTATTTTTTGTACCGAATAAATATTTGGAATGGAGTAAGTAGAGATGTAATCAGTTCGGGACTGTCGGTATTTAGGTAAAATGTTTTACCAAATCGATAATGTCATTTTATTATTTTAAATACCGATACAGACCGCTTCTCTCATCAAATCATATCAAATCGAACTATTGAAACGGTTTGGTTTGATACGGTTTAATCAGTTTAGAAATTTTCAAACTTAAACAACTTTTTAATAGAGTCACAAATCTATATAAAAACATTGAATTAATTATTTGTCCACTATTTTGAACATATCTAATCCATACATTTAATAAATACTTTTCAATTCCTACAACCAAAAAAGTTAAAAAAATACTAAGACTTCAATTATAATGAGTTAGAGTTAAAATTATATATAACAAGAGTTTACAAAAAGTTATAGAGATGATAAGATTAATTAATTAGGGTTAATAATTTATTATACTTATTAATATCATTGTATAATTATATTATAAATATAATATACGTTGAAGCATCTGTTTTGGTTTAATTTAGTGCAGAAGGTACTTGAACAGATACAAACCGAAACCAAATCGAAAATCGAAAAAAATCAAATTAAAAAATAGCACAAACTTATTCTTGTTAAAAGATAAATCAAATATAACCGGATTGGTCCGATTCAGTAAGTTTGGTTGATTTTTCCGATTTTTCTTACATTCCTAATAAGTAATATTCTTGGACTACCAAATATTTTTTGAACAATTATCAAAAAAATAAAAAAATATAAATCAAATTCATTGTAAACATGATTCACATTACAAATTTAAATCTCCAATACATATTTTATTTTCTCATAACTTTTTGTGCTACTTTTTGTGGCTCTCCAACTTTTTCCTATTAGTACAGGAGACAAAATTGAAACACCTCCATTAGAAGCATTTTAAAACAAAAAATGTGTTCGTGATTTTATGCAGTTCATCCTTTTAACATTATTCAATGTCCAATCTAATAATTTTTTATTATCTGCTAAAAACAAACATGTATTGAATGAACACCTCAAAAAATAATTTCATGTATATGAGAACAACAAAGAATTCTTTATTTTCTTCACAATCCCATGGAAACCTAGCTCTTACATGCACAAATCCATGCAAAAGTGTACATGCGAAATAAATATATTTGGTAGCTGAATCCATTCACTCAATTCTTTTTTCTGTTTGTTGTAAAAACAAAAAACCCTAATTACAATTTTTTTTTACACAAAACAAAAATAAGAGAGAAAAAGTATAAAAGATTAAAAAAGATAATCAAGAAATCTCCATTAATGGACCCTTGTACTAGTAGCAGTGATCACCCTCTCTCTCATAGTCCTTGAGTGCATCAAACCCCCATCGATCTTCTTCCTCCTTGGCCGAAGAAACTTCGACCAAAACCCATCTTTCTTCTTCCCATGATCTCTTCCCTCTCCATCTCTCGTTCGATTCACAACCGCCATTGATCTACTCTTTCTGAGTACATTCTTCAACCCTTTTGCCTCCGAACCCAAACTAAACCGGTCATGAACCGGAGATGACTCGGAAGAAGAGTAATGAGAAGACAAAGAAGATAGAGACGATAAAGAAGAACAAGAAGAATCCTTAGTTGTAGTATTGATACGTGAAGTTGTTGATAGTTGAGAGAGTTTTTCTCTCAGGCAAACCGAGCAGACGCCCGGTGATTGCTGGTGTTTCGGGTGCTTTTTGCACCCTATACCGGGCTTTGTTGATCGTCTGGGCCTTCTGTTTTCCATTTTTTGGGGGCTTGGTTGGAATGTGAAACTGGTGGTTTTATAAATGTGTAGGGAAGGTGTTTTTCGATGAGGGTTCATGGGAGCTTCGTTGTGTGTTTCATGAAATATGGCTTTTTTGACGGTTTGAAAAGTCGGTTGGACTGAGTTTGGACGGTTGAGATGTAATGAGAAGGACTGAGTCGGTGGTTGAGATGTGTTTGTGTGGAAAGCACCAAGCGTCTGCGTGGGGGGTGCGTGGAAAAGTGCATATCCACATTAGAAATCAGGAAAAATAAAATAAAATAAAATAAAAAGCAGAGTGAATGTAAAGGAGGGATAGAAAATGGATTCATCTGTATAAAAAAAAAAATTTCTAACTTTCTGAAATGACCTGGTGAGTAAGTTTTAAGTTGCCTCATATTCAAATAAAAAAATATTTGGAAGCATTAATTGAGTATTTTAATTCATTCTCAATGATATGAAATGAACCATGTGAAACGGTGGATCCACACTCTTCTCTCTGTTCTCTCTCTTTCAACTCATTAGGGATCAAAATGGGGTACTATATTAGAGGATATAGCATGATTGATTCAAATATTTCTTTAAAACGCTTCTTATATGCATTTTGTTCCATCACCTCATTAAAAATATTGTGAAAGAAAGAAATTGTGTGATATAATACTGTTATAATATAAAACAAAGACTAATGCGAGATTATATTTGGATATTGATGAGAAGTACATTCTTAGAACGGTAAGGCTCTATCAAATGTATTATTTTATTTTATTTTATTTATTACAGTTAGTATAGATATTTATGATTAATTCCCTTGCTTAGAAATAATTATTAAAGAATTAATAAAAATAAATGATGACTTGCCAAGTATTTTAGTAATGTAAAACTGGGATAATTATAAATTATATATAACTAATTTCAAGTAATTATTATCTTATGTGTGCTATCACTGTATTAACAAACAGGAATTGCGGACCTTTTTTTTTTTTTTTTTTTTGATCAGCAAAGAAGATCAACTTTATTGATGAAAATTCAACAATACAGATGAATACATCAACAAAGAACAAAAGCTCACCAGAGGATGGTGAGATACCATCCAAAAAAACAACCAAACAAAACACCAGAACTATACCCCATACAAAGAGACTAACAAACAACCAAACTCCATACAAAGAGACTAAACAACCACCAATCCAGTCCTAAAACCCCTGACTTCCACCAACTACAAAAGAATAGAAGTAACCCAGCACCACCAATGATATTAAGACAAAGACACATACCTGATTTGTTGCAATCTCCGAATGAGATCCTGGACTGAATAAGGACACCCTTTTGAATGAGCTTTGACCCAAAAAGCCACTCTAGCCATAATCAACTCACAGAATTCTCCAAGGCAAATCTGCTTCCCAGAGAAAACTACTTCATTTCTGAGTTTCCAAGTAGACCACATGACAGCCAAAGGAATAACTTTCCAAATTCTATTTTCAAACTTTCTCCACTTAAATCCCATCCACCAATGAAGCAACCCTTCAACATCACCAGGCACAGCCCACTGAATCCCCCACCAGTTTAACACTGTAGACCAAACTTGCCATACAAAAGGGCACCAAAGAAGAACATGATTAACTGTTTCATCATCATTTCTGCAGAGAACACAATCAATGGAAGCAGTTTGGTTGAGTACGCCAATCTTTTGCAGAAACATGGTTGTTTTCAATCTACCTTTCCACGCCAACCAACCAAGGAACTGAACTTTCGGAGGAACCAAATTCTGCCATAACAGACCAGTGCACAGAATAGAAGGACTATCTGCAAAAACTTTTAAAAGAGAGGATATAGAAAATTGTTCTGATGAACATGCCAGCCACTTCAAACAATCTGCATTGTCCCCAACCCCCAACTCTACTTGATCAACTAAGGTAACTAACATTTCCAACTCCTCGGTCTCCCAAGCAAACAACACTCTTCGAAAATTAAATTCCCAGACCCCTGATAATCTTTTCCTCTCCAATAATGCACTTAAAGTTATATCCCTTTCTGTTGATAAACTGATCAGCCTAGGGAATTTTTCCATGAGACACTGATTCCCACACCAATGATCCAACCAAACTTGAATCCTGCCCCCATTTCCCACAACCAACTTGACGTTATCAAGAAAGATACTCTTCAGTTGAGGGTTAGATTGGCCAACCCTTAATATTCCCCCCCATACTTTAGATAAATATTCATCAGAGCACGGAAAAGGCAACCATTTCCCACCATTATATTGGTATCTACTACACAGAACCCTTTTCCACAAGGAATTATCTTCAACACCAAATCTCCACCACCATTTCACTAGAAGACAGTCATTCACATCCTTTAGCCTTCTAATTCCCAACCCACCTTGGTCCCTTGTTTTAGTAATCTCCTCCCATTTAACTAGATGAATCTTCCTTCTTAGCTCAGACCCTCCCCATAAGAAAGCTGCCCTCAAACTCTCAATTGTCTTAATCACAGATTGGGGCATCTTAAAAATGGATAAGTAGTACACAGGCAAGCTGGACAAAACAGACCTGATAAGAGTTAAACGACCCCCAAAAGAGAGGAGTTTCCTTTTCCAAGATGCTAATTTAGCCCTTACTTTATCTATTACTGGTTTCCAAGTTTTCTTCAATCTAGGGCTAGCACCAAGAGGCAAACCAAGATAAACTAAAGGAAGACTTTGATTTTGACAATGAAGCACACCAGCACAGTCCTTAACCATCTGCACAGTCACACCAATTCCACAAACATAGCTTTTGTGAAAATTTATTTTAAGCCCTGACACTAATTGGAAACATCTCAAAATTCGTTTTAACGCTGTAACCTCCCCCACATCAGCCTTGCAAAAAATTATAGTGTCGTCTGCGAACTGTAAATGTGAAACAGTTGTGCTTGCCCCTTCCTGCCCAATAACAGCACCTGTGATAAACCCAGATTCACCTGCCCTTTTAATCAACATATTTAAACCCTCTGCAACCAGGTTGAAAAGGAAAGGTGACAAGGGATCTCCCTGCCTGAGGCCTTTTTCAGGGTTAAATTCCGCCGTAGGAGACCCATTAACTAGAACAGAAACTTTTGGAGTACAAACACACTCCTGAATCCATTTTCTCCATCTTGCTCCAAATCCAAACCTACTCATCATATATAGAAGGCAATCCCAATTCACAGAATCATAGGCTTTTTCGAAATCTAATTTCAAAATCACACCTGACTGACCACTTCTCTTCCACCAATCAACTACTTCATTTGCGATCAAGACCCCATCCCAAATATTCCTCCCCCCCAGGAAAGCGGATTGAGCCTCCCCAATTACCCTAGGAATCACTTGCCTCAACCTATTAGATAGAACTTTAGTAAGAATTTTATACATAGAGCCAATTAGACTAATTGGCCTATACTCCAAAATGCTAACTGGATCCTCAACTTTTGGAATAAGAGTGACGAAAGAACTATTAACACCACCTGCCAATTTTCCATTCTCGTGAAATTCATTGAAAAATCTCAACACATCAGTCTTAAAGACCTTCCAACACTTTTGAAAACACAGAAGGTTAAAACCGTCAGGACCGGGAGCTTTATTCCCATCACAGCTCTTGACAGCAGCCCATACCTCCTCCTCTGTAAATCCTGCTTCAAGACCTTTTAAAACAATACAACAGTTATCCTTATGATAGCAGATACGTTGTGATATATATAAAGAGAAATGTTGATTAAAATATGATACCTAGACTTGTCCATATTGATGTGGTAGAGAATTAGGTTTTAAGTGGTTATTTTTTGAACTAATCAATAACTGATGTAAAGTAGACCTTATTATTGTAGGTAAATTTAAAAGGAAAAATTACATGCATGTGGGAGGAGAGAAAAAAATTACAAATATATGGAAGGTAAGCGTCTATGATAAAATGCGAATAAAAGGCTGTGAGGGTGTAAGTGTCACTTGTACCCCTCCATGTGTTAGTAATTTTTTTTCCCTTTCTTTCACCTGCATGTAGTTCCCCCAATTTAGAAATCAAATCTCAAGTTTTTTTTTTCCATAGGAATATGTAGACTGTTAGCATTTATTCTTGGAAGGATTACCACTCAGTGGTACTTGCACAAAATTATTATAAATTGATGAAAAAATTTAAGACATTAATATCAATAAAATTTCTAATTATTTTTAGAACCTATACTGATATAAAAAATTCCCTTTTAATTCTTTCTAGAAATTTTGTAACTACCAAATATGATGCAACAAATTTTATGCACAGAATAACACACTCTTATTTTACGCTGTGGAATCAAAAAATAAGGCCAGTCAAACAGTAATGTTATGAATATAGAAATCAAACACAGAATAAGACTATGAGAGGATTGTACCTCATTCTATGTTTGGTTTCTGTGCATGTATAGGTACTCAAAGTGATTTAGTGTCATGTGAGTCATCATGCTTAGATGACATTTAAATGTGGTTATCATAACATTAATTAATTGTGTGAGATTTAAAAATAAGAAGAATATTCATATAGTCAATATTTAAAAATAATATTTGGAAAATATGTGTCTTGTTGCGTAAAAAGCGCAATGTTCTCTGCTTAGATTTTATTTATTTATTTATTTTGCTTCTCTACTTAGATCTTAGAAGACTCTTCAAATTAAAATTGTCTTCTTCTTTTTTTTTTTAATGTTTTGCCAATTTTTTCAAAATGAGAAGTTTCTTTGATTCAAAGTTTCTTTTAATTGATAATTATTTAATGTATGCATGTCTACATGGAATAGCAGTTACAGCTAAGATGAAATTTATAGCATGGAATTCTCTAACTCAATACATTCTCGGTTGTATATATAATCATGTATCGTGTGCAGGAACGGAACTAGGAGAAGACTATGGGGGGCCATGGCCCCTTGTTTTTATGAACATTATTATTTGCCATAAAATTTTAAATATATATATACATATTATTTTATATATAAAATGCCCCAGTATAAAAAATATGTTATTTTTCTTCCATTTTGAATTCTATTTCTATTTTACATTGAAAAAAACGTATTCATCCTATTTGAAATTGCTTCTATGGTATTTCGTTTTTTTTTTTTAATGTATATATAATTTATATATCATATATATATACATGTATGTTTTGTGTATATGATGAAAAAAAATTATTTTTCTTTTGGCCCCTCCGGTAATCAAATCCTAGTTTCGTCCTTGATCATGTGATTGAAAGTTTATTGAAAACAAAAGTTAAAGATCCTGACTAAAAATTGACAAAATAAAGTTTTCTTTATTTCATAGAATTTTATCACTATTACTTACGAGCTCTCTTTCTCTTGAAAAAGAAATAAAATAATAATCTTATGATTTAACTAACAAGTGTCTCTAGAACATAAGAAAAAAGATTAATAAATACATAGATAAATTGAAAAACATATGACACTTCTCATTAAATTCAATGTATTTTTTTATTAAATTTAATACACTTTTTGATATTTTTACTTATTTTTAAGACACATTTTATGCCAATCCTAAAATTAAATGATTTCCCAAAGACACTACTTAGCATTTGTCTAATTTTACTAACATCTTAGAGTATTCAGGCAGAATCATGATTTTTAAACAATCAATGGCTCATCCATCAATGTGTTGACTATACATAGTGAGCCCTTTGAATAAGTGAATTTTTTTTTTTTAAATCAATAAGAAATTAATTATAAATACAAGAATAATTATATTAAATTAGATAATTATAGCTCAACAATCAACCACCACAAAAATAATTCGATACAAATTTCATGATGAAAAAAAAGAAAAATCAATCTCTGCCTTTAACAAGAATTAATTTTCTAACTTTTTAAATAAGAAGTATATAGAAATAGATAATTAAACTGACTCTGCACGACGCAAGAGAGCCATTCCTAGTTGGTTCCTTTGGAGTGAAGTCCTTACCAGACCATGATATGATGAACCTGATCTGTTACCCAACTTGATGTTGGATTGTGTTGGAAATGAGCTGGAGCTAGCTGGTCAATTTTTAGAATGGAACACATCTACAAATGTCGCCCACCCCAATAGAGCAGAAGAAATGCCTACAATTTTTTTTTCTTCATATTTTAAAGATAGATAATCCCTTCCTTCTAAATTTGTTTTATTTGAAGCATAGTAATCCTGTGGTTGATTTTTAAATTTTTACTTGTAAAAATTAAAAACAAGAAACAAAATTTGAAAATTCTGGTGGGTGGAACCCTAATATCAACTTTGTAACATTTTCTATTAAATTACCAAATTTTCTATAACACATGAATATGAACCCTCAACATGACATCTCATATGTATAATTGATAAAATAAAAATTAATAATAATTTAATAGAGATCTCTTATTATTTTCAATTGAACATTTGTATAGCATTGCGCACGGAGCAAGGAACCCCTCATTGCCTTCTCTACTTGATCCCCTCCTTGCAATGGTCATCAGATCACTTTATTAAAAAAAACAAAATTAAAAAATAATATTTTTGAGATGATTTGGGCCATTAGATTCTCTTAGAGTAAATCTTGACCATTGCAAAGAAGAAGTCAAGTAGAAAAGAGAAGGAGAGAATCCTTGCTCGCACGCCATCCAAACGATGATCCGTTGTCTTCTCAATTTGGGTGGGCAGTGCTATTGTTTAAAAATAATAAAAAATAAAGGGTAATTATAAATATATTTTACTTAATTTATGTAATTTTAAAAATTACATCATGTCCCTTGAAATTTCTAATTTCATAACAAATAACTTTTTTTATTAATAAATTATCAAGTCAATTAATAATTTTTACTGATATCAAAAATTGATTTCAATTAATAATTTAAATAATTTTATCATTGTAGAGAAGAATAATTCATAATTTTATTTTTTTAATTATTTCTGTGAAATGAAATTTGTTGACAATGGAATAGTTATAATTTTTAAAACTACAGAAGATAATTCATATTTTAAGTAAATTTCAAAGGTGTTTTTGTAATTTATCCCAAAATAAAATAAAAATGAAAAAAAGATATATAGGTGGGCGGGTAAAGTCGGCGTATGTTGAATTGCTCAACGAAAGCAATTTCTACAATTGCTGGAAATAACTTTCTACATAAGACAACCTTTTTTTTTTTTTTACATTTTTTTAATTTCAATTTGGAAACAATTGATTTCAAGCACAAGAAAAATGTTTCTCTCTAATCCTATGCACAAGATTCATTACGAGTAATGTTATTGATGATATCTAAATGTAATACGTGGTCAGTCTCAGTAGTATAATCTTATTATTTTAGTATTATTAAAATTAAGTAATCTATTCAATGATAATATTAAAAGAACAAAACAGATCTCAACAATTTGTTTGTAATAGTGTAAACAAGACCTCCGATTGGGAACGGGAACGAAAATCCGACTACTACTGGGTCAAACATCAACACACTGAAACAAGCTGGCAGTGCAAACCGACATTGCCCTTCCCTACTAATTCATTCATTCAATGAAAGCCGTTCGTTCAACTAACTCCCACTTCTGTACGCAAAAGGGTACAGTTGTTGACTTTGCCCAGAAAAGAAAAGAAAAAGTAGGTTACCTGTAATTGAGAAAACAACAGATAAGAGTCCATGAAGACAATGTCACTCTGAAGCCTTGGTGGTAAAGGGAGAGAACATCATGTCCAAAGTGAAACTTTTAATTGACAACAAAATTGTCCTCCAAGGACAAATTCCTCTAGTTCAGTATAGTTCTGGGTAATGCAGCATATTGAACTACAAAATATATGCTGTCGTGTATCAAACTACTTCTATGTCGACTTTCTTTCACGTAAAACCTGTCAAAATTCCAATTGATTAACTTCTGTCTTCGTGTACTTTTTACTATTCAATATTGGGATATGTGAATGGAGAACAGCAGGAAGAGATATCGATTCCAGCAACCTCCATGGCATTGCAGACCCACTCGGGAACATCACCCTTTGGGAACTGCAAAATAAAATCAACAACAGAATTCTTAATCAAAAGCCTCCTTGCCCAATTGAATAGTTATATAAACAAAACTCTAGGATTATTCTGTGAGCACTAAATCAACTATCAAGTAGCCAGATTTAGATAATTCTAGGTAAATCAGGACATAATGTGGAATGACACATGTAGAGAAGGAAAAGCAAATCAATGACAAATTATAGCAATCATTATCAAAAATAATTTACAAAGCAAAGAATTAGTAACCCCATTTTCTCTCTGCTGTCTAAAAAGAATAAAAGAAAAATACAGAACCATATATCAAATCTCTGCATGTATACATATACACGCATGCACAGACGTTGGACATTACAGCATGGTTCATCCAAGGTACCTTTTTAATTTTCCTATTGACACACTTTATGATACTATGAAAAAGTAAATAGAAAGGAAGGAAACTGTGAATGGAGATAAGAGTTGAAAGATACCAAAAACTACATAACCTATGATCTTACTGTTTATTTGACAAGCACCCTAGAGAAAAGCCACACAGTAGACTCCATGTTAAAAAATAAAAAAGCGAATATGAGATTCTATGTTTCAGTAAATTGGCACATGGCAATATATGTTCTTACAGTTCATATCAAGGCTTCAAAACTCCAGATATACCATATTAGAAGGTAAATATCATAAACAAGAAGCCAATGGATTCCACAGGTAAACTCCAGTGTGTTAATACGCTAGACCTGGGTTCAAGTCGTGTATAGGAACTCGAACACCATCTTCATCACATAATCTAATATTATCATTTGATGATTCATAAACATGCAAGTCCCAGAAAGAGTACCAGACTGCATCAAATGCCCACAACACAACGAAGAGACTGCAGTTGTTAGTAACACAGAAAACTTTACCTCAGTTGAGAGAGACAGAGAGAGTCAATCAGCATTGCACAATAACATCTTGTCAATGTACTAGAGGAAAAGTAAAATCACACAGAGATGAATATAAGGGCCACTCTCAGCATACATTTTCTGTAAGAAGCCACATACAAACCTGCAGGAAGGGGAAAATGTAGTGTTACCCAAATAAATATAACTTCAGAAATTGACTGAAGAGGATACATATATGCATAAAGTTCTCCACTGTAAACAACTAACCGGTAGAGATAAAAATGAGAACAAAGAAAAAATAAAAGTTGATAACTAAACAAAACAAAAGGCACACATACTCGGGAAACTGTCCTTCAATAATCGATGAGTGTAGATCATTGCTAAGCTGCAATTTTGGGAATAATTTTACATTCAAATATATATAAACAATCAATCAAAAATTTATTCAGTACAAAGTTTTATAGGTCAGTACCTTCATCATGTAATACAAGTTGTGATATGACAGAAGCTGAGATCCCATAGCATCTTTTGTAACAAGGCAATGAATGTAAGCTCTTGTATAGTTTTTGCAGACCTAAAGCAAGATCAAAAAAACAAGTTGGAGATACGCCGTAAACCAATTTACAATCTGAGGCAATAAGCCTTCCAAATACGGCATACCATGCACATGCATGTAGGATCAATGGGGCGCGTATCATCAGCCATTGCTCTGTGCTTCAGCTTTAGAACTCCCTACATGAACAACTTTGTATTAGTGGAAGCAGTAGGAAAGTTGCTCTTTAAGCTAATAGTCATGCCCCATTACATTAACCACTTCGTAGGGTTAACAAAGTCTTAGCCCCCGGGCAACAATGTGCTCCTCATTTAAACATAAACATTGTCTTACTGGTTTTTTGGTGTAATTTGCTTTGTGTCAGAAAAATAAACCTAGTAGACCTTATCTTTACTTTTCTCCTCAATCTACAATACTCTCCAGTATTTGTCCATTAGTTTCTTGTTGATTTTCTTGTGTAGGATTGGTCCCTCTCAAAAAATCTACCGGAAGCTTCAAATATGTTATTCGCATTTAAAAATATCAAAACAAGATAAACATGCTTAAAAGAAAGATATGACGTTCCTCTGAGGGTGTAGCGTATACAAAAAAATGGTAACATGGACAGTTAAAGAGAGTCTTCCAAACAAGTAATAATTGTTTTTGAAACAAGTAATAATAGTTGGTCTGTTTAAAATACTCCTCTCACCCATAATGTAGAGTATTAAAAAAAGGGGAGTTCCTAGGCGTGAATAAACTAGCATTAATTTATATATATATTCACTCCTTTTGAGTTTTTAGTAGACAAGGCACCAAATTAGTGAGATATTTATTGATCAGATGTGGCAAGCAAGCATTTCTTTTGCATCTATGTTGGTGTTAAAGTACAATTCAATTAAGTTCAACGTGTTATTAAACAAGAAGCCACAAACCTCAGGTATAAGAGCTGTGCCAAAGCGAGCAGTACGGGTAGGATAGACACAGTCATACATGTCAGCACCCAAAGCACTGCAAACTACAATATCCAGTGGATAGCCAACGCCCTGAGAAAATAACAATATATCAAGAAAATGATAAGTAGAAGCTGAAACTATATTACTGTTTCATACCATAACATATCGTGGTTTATCCTCAGGCAATGAAGCAGTACACTGAGCAACAACACGCCAAAATGAATCTTTATCTTCACCTCCTGAAAGACCACCAATAGCATAGCTGTCTCACAAGTAAACTCAGTTATTTCAATCCCTTGATCACAGACCACAGTACTGACAACATAGTTCTGAACTAACAAAAAATTATTACCAAGCCATCAATTCCCAGCAACACGTGCAAGAAAGTTCAACAAATAGAGTTGTAATTCACTAGCATGCGTAAAAGTCCGTGACTGAACAAATTAGCCATTGAAGATGAAGGACATAAAAAAAACATTTAAAAAAAAAAGAGAGCAAAACATGACCAACAAACACCACCACCAGCCTAATGCCACTTGTCTACAGTATATTGATAGGGTAAGAAGTTCAAGTTTTCCCAGAAAATTTTTAAGTTCAATGCCACTTGGCCCAATATCTTATAGGCAGACATTTGTTACCTAGTTGCTATGAACACTTAAAAGTTAATGTACAACAAGAGAGAAAAATAAAAATAACCTATTAGATTATCAAAATAAAACATGACCCCATTTCCCTTTAGACCATTGATACAGGACAAAACAACCTGTGGCATACAATTACATAACTAAGAACATCCAAACTTTTACCAACAACACTCAATCTAGCTTCAGTTTCAGTATACTATTCCTTAACTTGGCAGAATTGGTTAAAAACAAGATTCTTTGTAGCTCCTTTCCTCCAGCAATGAATTTATCATGAAATGGCAGCAACAAGCTCATGATATACCACCAAAGCGGGTTCCGGATATTGTAAGACACCTATATAAGGGTCTATTCAGTCATGCTGCCACAAAGGTTCCTTATAGTTGTCTTTTATTCCCATTTTTATGCATTTTTTCAGGCAAAGTAGGGAAAAGCTTGGCAGAAAAGTTCATAGAATTATTGGAAATACAGGGTTTCAAAAGGTGCAACAAAGGGGTAGGGTTTTGAGAACAAAAATATGAGATTTTGGGGACTGTTATAGGGTTATTCCTGCACTATGAACAGTACCCCAGAACACTTCTTTTATTAGCAATAAAGATTTATTAATAATAAAGAAAGAAATAGAGCATACGAGGAGAGAGCAAGGAGGACGAGATTTACTGCCAATAAAAATAGAGTGTACGATATTTACTGCCCTTCAATTACTATTTACTACTAATATAAAAAGAAAAATTAAAAAAGGAAATTCCTTTAAAAGGTGTCGAAACTGATACCCAAAAGAAAGTCAACTAACAAATCTTATCCCATAAACTAAAATTATCATCATATTTATCTTCAGATACCCTTGCATTTCTTCCTAACCATAATAGCCACAACACTGCACAAAATTGCACAACTCCATTGGGCCTGTGACATATTTAAACCAAAGCCAATAAAGTCAATAGGAAACAACTGATCAAAGGAACATGGAATCAACGAACCATATCTCTGAAATAATTTCCACCACAAGCCCATGGCCATGGTACTTTTACAGTATTTCTGTGTAAAAGTGCAAAACAATAAAGCCGATGCTCTTTGAGGTGGTGAGGTGATCAATAAGTCTTCTCACCCCTCCTACACATCACACACTACTGTGGGGAATAAAAAAGTAATTATGTCTCCTTCTCTGATCTGAACCATATCATTAGTATTAAGTTTCTTATAAAATATAGACCTCCCAAAAACTTTAAGGGACACATTTGCACACAAAATTACCTTATGTGATAAAATAAATTAAAAAAATAACAATAGGATCAATAATGGAAAACCTATCTAAGATCAAATAAGAACCATAAATGAAAACCAACTATATAAGCGAACTCATAGAAACAAAAGGCTGGGGCAAGCAACAAAATGCCCACAGTATTATGATAAAATTTCTAAATAATAATATGGGTAAATTACACTTTTCACCACTGAAGTTTGACCTAAATTTCACTTTGGTTCTTAATATTTCTATTTGAACAATGTTGGCCAAAGTCAAATCCAATTTCAACTTGGTCCTTTTGTCCCAATTGCCGTTAAATTTTTCTGTGTGTAATTCTCTGTGACGGACATATGTTATAAAATAGCAGGTTTTAACATCCAATTTGGACAGAAGTACCAAATTGAAAATGGACTTAAAATATGCATAATTTCAAATGAAGATGAAATAAATAAAAAAAACAGTTGAGGGGCTATAAACTTACCCAGGTAAATTTCGGTCCACCAAACCTCTGACACATATATCCCTGATAACAATAAATTAAGATATGAGAACTTACAGTCTTACAATTCAAATGAAACATATATGTTGCACGTTAAGAAACTGAAGATTACATACTGAATTGAAATTCACCTTAATACAGGATCTAAACCCCCTTGTACAATACCAAATAAATTCTGCTCATTTGGTCTCTTGTGAGCTGTTAAAATCAAATAAACAGAAAAACTTTAATAATTGAAACAAAGAAAGAGAACCAAAGCAAGACATGGGTCCAATCTCTAGATATGCACATGCATGTTTGGTTTGGATTTTGAAAGCATGTGAGAGGAACGTGTTTAATAATTTAATATTAAATAGAATTACCTTCTATACACCTATCTATCCAACGAAGAGTGCGATACATAGCCTCTTCAATTCGTGGACCAGTAATGGTGGTTCTCACAACATCATCAAGAGCCATGATAATATCTGCTCCAATTCTATTCTACAAAAGTTATAGACAAAAAACACAAACAGATGAGATGCTGATGATCCAATTCTATTCCACAAAAGTTATAGACAAAAAACACAAACAGATGAGATGTTGAAGAGTGAAGCACCTTAAAAAGAAAAGCTGAACAGATATAAAATAACAATGAACCCTTAAAATTCTCACACAGTGCTTATGATAATCACTGCTTAATGCAAACCCCACAGATGACATGATTGATTAAAAACAGCAACCATTTTGTAAAAACATTGATGTATGCGAAATTTAATATAAATATAATGAACATAATTATTTTTTAAGGTGCTTAATTCACAAAAAATTGGAAAGCTTATTTTTAATGGCATAAGTCATGACTCATGTATTATAGTCCCCCAACTGGTAGAGTTACACATTTAAGAAAAAAAGATGAATCAATGTAATACAGAAATCTAATCTACAGTCCAATATGTGAGTTGATACATCAAAGTAGCACGTTAAGGAGGGTTTATCCATCAATCAATGGATTAAGAGAGTATCCATCACCCTCCCAGCAAATTAAGAATCCCGGGATGAGATTACAGATAACTAAGAATTGCTAGCTGACTGTTCAATGTGAGGTGTATAAATTTGAACAGGAAGATGTTTCAAGTAATAATAAAAAGGGGTGGTTTAAAAAACCAAAAAGACACAAGCTAGTTTTGGCCAGTTAATCGACGGAGTTAGGAGGGGTGAACCAGATACAAACATAACATTTGGCATTATTTGCATGCAATGGCTACTCTCACACAAACTTGTATTCCCATGATTGCCAGGCCAGGGATTTCACCATTGAACCAAGCAATACTGCTTGAATGGTTCGAAAAGTACAAAACTTTGAAAGTAAAAGAAAGAGGGAAAATTTAAGAGGAAGTGGCACAAAGAGAGAATTAAATCCATGCACATAAAAAGAAAAGTAATGGCCACAATATGGAGCCTTTGTTAACATAACAAACATACTAAATTTTATTGGCAAGAAAATATTTACTATAACAATTATGAGTCTGTAAATAAAAATTGATTCTCCAGTTTGGCAAAAACAAGCAAAATGTACCCACTTGGATCTGAATTGATTCTTCAGGTGTTAAGAGCATTGGCTTTCCATCAACCGGTGACTGCAATAAGATAATTAACCCTCAGTTGCTAGCAACATCAAAAACAGATGTAAATTCCCACACTTGGTAAGTTTAAGAGTGAAAACTAATAAAACAGGAAAAAAAAAAAAACTCATAAAAGTTATAACTAATACAACAATAGCCAAGTAATTGAGCATTGATGAGAATGTTTTCTACTATAACAAATGCATTATTTGCTAGCACAAGGTACAACACATAATGACGAAAAAAATCATAACCACAAGACAACTTTCAACTTTCCTGAATCCTAAAATAACCAGAAGTATCTCAAGGAAAATAACCTTTCAATGTGTTTCATTAATCAAAACATAGTTAGGGTATATCCATCCCTTAACTCATTGACTTGGTTCCCAGTTCGCTCAAAAGCTCATGCAAAGGAAGACAAAGAATACATACATGCAAGCTCATGATGCATTTGTTTGCAGGCAATCATGTAGTTGACTACAAGACTAACAATTGGAAAAGAACATTACACAAAATCGTGTAAACAGAAAATGGCTAGAACCCAACATTAGCCTCATCTCTTTAATATATATATATGGTATTGGTCCCACCATGACTCAAATCACATTCTCAAACTAGAGAACTTGAGCTTTTACCCTTGGAACAATACTCTAACTACATCGGTTAGTTGCTTGCACAAACATAAAAGATTTTATCCTAAGCGACCCACCCATCCCAGGATGTGAAGGTGTGAAGTCACTGAAAGCCAAAAAGCCAACAAACTATACAAAAAAGTAAAAGATTCCCCTTTCTCTGTATTTGCACATTTTTTTCATAAAAAGCAAGTCATCCTAAGCATACTAATTTTTTTTACCTCATATTTTAGTCAAAAAGTTACTAAAATAGCATGTTCCCAAACAAGACCTAAATGGTTGTGATGGTCTAGTATAACTAAATTTACTAATAGATTTGTCAGCATAAGAAGTTTGGAGCAGCATGAAGTCATATATATGTATGTACAGATTTACATGTACGTAGCTGTTAAAATAAAATAAAATAAAATAAAAAGGAGTATAACTAAATTTACTGATATACATTAGCCAACATTAGAAGTTTAAAGCAGCATGAATCGTATATATGTATATGCAGATTTGCATGTATGTATGTATAAACAGATAAAGATATTTATCTATAAGAAAAAAATTATCCACAAGCTCGGTTAACATAATACAAGTACATCAACATTAATATCATAATAAATAGTGGCTACACCAGTAAATGCAAAGAAAAAGTACCTGAAATGTGACACCTTTTTCAGTAATGTCAGCCAAATGCAGTAATGAGACCTGGAATCATCAACAAAAAATATGCTTATTGCATTTATTATCACTTCTCAAACCTATTGGCAGAATAAAATCCATAAAGATTGAATCACCAAGGCAACGAACTTTATAGCATGAAACCATCACAAGCAATGTTTAAACATTTTGAGTTTACCAAAAACCGCCATACTTTTTAGTCCTGACAACTAATCATGGAAGTACGAAACACTTGCTGCAACTTGTGGCACTGCATCTTATAACTATAATATCTATCACTCAAAACAATTATAAATAAATATTATAAAATGGGTCCATTCACATGGTTTTCTTTGTTGCAAACTTGCAATACTAACAATTCAAGCTCAAAGCTGCATACATTTCCAATTTTGAGTGATCATCTACATCTAAAATTTCTACTCCATCCAGTATGTCACATGAAGATGTAAGGGCAATAATCTCATTGATTTTTTTTTCTTTTTCTTTTTTCCCCAAGGTCCCCTTGATGAAGAAAACATGACAGCTTTCTAAAGTAATTTCATATACATTTACAATAATACAGTGGTGAGGCAGTGCAGCACGCACATGATCCATAAGGCATAGTAACAGGACTTTAATTCAAACATTTGGCATCTTGTACACCAAATAACAAGGTTCAGAAGACAAGGCAGGGACATGATACACATGAAGCAATGCAGCATGTATGTAGCCCAGAATGCATGCTGAGAAAACGTCAAATTCAACATTTTGGCATCATGTAAACCAAACAAAACAGATCAAGAGTCAAAGCAGGGACATGACACAATGTGTCAAATTCTTTCTAATATAAAACTGAGACCTCATGTCCACCAAGTTCTAGAACACAAGGAATCACAAAACTGTGAAGAATAAGAATAACTAAAACAATTCACATGAATATAACACTACATCATCATGAAAAACAACCATTTGAAAGCCACCAGAATCAGTAAGCAGAGCCCTTGGCCAGTTCATAAATTTGTGCAGGCCTCCCAACTCGTCGATCAGTTCAGAAGTAGGTCGAAGTGCCAAGTGATATGTATTCCCTAGTATTATTTGGCAACCAATTTCCTCAAGCTGGCTAGTTGTCAAACCTTTTATTGTCCCTGTAACCACGAGAATCCACCTTCTTTAAGTCAATGAATTAGAATAGTGCATGCAAGGTTTCAAAAAGTGGTGTTACGTAACGGTTGCGGTGATAGGCACTACCCGTTACACCCGCTTGTGCGGTGTGACGGAAATTCACACGTGTGACGGAAATTCACACGTGTAACGGCTGTTTCAGTGTTACGTAACGGCCATAGCGGTACCATAACAGCCCGTTACATCCCGTTACACACATTTACAATATTCTAAACAGCTTCCTTTCAAAAAAAAAAATTTACAAAATATATATTATATACATTGTGCAATATTCAGTAGCTCAAAAATAATTTTTTTTTATGTCTCAATTTTTATTTTTATAATCATTCCATTTAATAATTGTAAACATTTTTTATTTAGTTAGCTCAGGAATTAGTCAAAAATAATTTTGTAGACATTTAAAATCAATTATTCTTGAAAAATAAATAAAAAGAAGAGGTACAATATGGATTTATGACATATAAAGTCATTAACTATTGAAATAAAATGTAAAAAATACTTTTATAGTGATTTAAAAATATGAAATATATTGGATCATACTTAAAAACTAAAATGTGGTTCTTAAAAAAAAAATATGCGTATTCGGTAAGTTTTTTTCAAATTGTGTAAAAAATAAAAAAAATTCACGGTTCCAATTACCGCAATCGTTACGATACAACATTTACACCCTGGAACTGCAACCGCACCATCACAACCGCTTTTTGAAACCTTGAGTGCATGTAAATACAAATGAAATATGCATAACTTTATGTGAATTATGAAGATCATTTTGTAAAATAAATTATAAACTACTTCAATGAAATATATGAATACAAAATTACAAAGTATCTCTACCAATGACCATAGTTAATAGTCAACTAACCATCCAATTTACCAGTATGGACTAGGCCCAGAGATGCTCATTGCAAATGCCAGCAGAAATAGAATATTCAGTGCCCACAAAAACATTTAACTGATAAATTGAATCAAAATCTAGTGGTTATTCCACGAATGGAATACTCCAATAATTCCCTTTTTTGAATAAAGCAATTAACTATTATAATCTCCATGAAAATGGATGATAAGACTATAAAAGAATATGAGTTGACATAAAACCTGGCTATGCACTATCAAGATACTTAATCCAATATCTTTACAATTCTTCAATCAAACATGAGTGAAATATGCATGAGTTCATGTAGATTATGAATATTGTTTTCTGAATTAAATTGCTTCATTGAAATATGTAAAATGCAAAGTATCTCCCCCAACCACCATGGTCAATGGTCAACTAATCATCCCATTTATAACTACCTGCATGGACTAGGCCCAGAGATGCTCATTGCAAATGCCGGCAGAAAAAAATAATATTCAATACCCGCAAAAACATTTAACTCATCAATTGAATCAAAATCTAATGCCTATTCTATGAATGAGAATAATGAAATAGCTTCCTTGGTTCAATAAAACAAAAAAACTATTATAATCTAAGAAAAATGAGTTGATAGAAAACCTGGCCAAGGAGCTAAACACCATGAAGATACTTGCATGTGTGTGTGTGTGGAAAGTAGTTAAATACTCTTTGTAATAATGTGATAATGAAAGCTCTAACCTTGTGTACCCACTGGCATAAACAAAGGTGTCTGGCAAACAAAGTGAGGGAGTGTCAATTGAGCAGCACGAGCACGATTGAATCTCCCAAGAATCTGATGTAATAAACAAAAAACATAGCTTCCAATAAGTAAACAACCACCATACAACCAAATAGGGGTTGGTCTTAGTTGTGGCCTGCCCAAGAGGGGGTGGGCCATCAAGAGGGGTGTTCATCAGAGAGTGGATGCACATCAAGTTTATCCAAGACTCTAATTTACATATACATGTGCCCTTTGGTAAAAAGATCCACATCATCTTAAGCCTAGTACATGGTGACACTCATTAACATGTTCCCCTTCTTTTAAAAACAATACTTTATTGTGTATATACTCTAGCTTTTCTTGTTTCTGAATACCTGATTCAATTAGTGATCAAATGAAGCAAGGGTTCACTTGAAAGGAATGCATTTCAATTTTGAATGACAAAAGGAATGACATTAATAATGCATTTCAATTTTCAACAACCAATGAACCATTTGAAAGGAATGTTGCTTCTTAAAATATTTTAATATCTTTCGAAAGAAAAATAAACTCTCAAGCCATTTGTCAAAAGAGAAAAAAGGAGAAAAAAAACCTCAGACCTCAGACAGGAGTAGTTCCTCAGATTTTCAAAACCATTTTCAGAAACATTGACCACTGTTAGTAATTCACAGAGTATACAACTATGCATCTCAATATAAAGGGCTATTACTCAGTACAATAGAAAAAGCTGGAGTTGCCAAACATGAAAATGTGGGCTCAAGTCTGATAACAGCCATTTAGTGCAAATAAGGCCGAAGTTATATACATCGTAAGAATCCACCTTCCATCACCCACAGAGGGAGAACCAAAACTGTCTATCAAACCTTATTTTATACATCTTTAAATTGTAAAGCACATTTAGGCCTCGTTTGGCAACTCACTCTTTTCGCCTAAAAGTCAAAATGTCACTAAAAAAACTAAAAACCCAACAACCTATATCAAAAAATTAAAGATTCCCTTTTCTCTCTACTTTTTGCACATCTTTTCGTAAAAAATCAAAAAATCATTCCAAACATACTAATTTTTTTACCTTATATTTTAACCAAAAAACCAAAAAGTTACTAAAAGAGTATGTTCCCAAACGAGGCTGAAGTATCGTTTTCCCCCAAAAAAATAGAAAAGTGATACGGAAAACATTTTTAGCATAAACACCCTTTTTAAGGAAACACTTCAAAGGTTTTCTAGATTTTCAAAACCTATTTTCCCATAAAAATGAAATCAATATGAAAACTATGGTGTTTCCGAGCTTTCCATTGTTTTTGTTCCAAAAAAATATAAATAAAAAAATTGCAAATGATACAAAACAAGGCCTAAATATTACTCCAAAATAAATAAAAGGCATTCCACATAATGTGGATCAAATTCAAAGCCACACCTCAAATCGAAGAGCCATCAAATAATAATTGCACCTCTTCCAGCAGCCTATGTATAAAAACTGTCACCAATTTCAAAAAAACAAAAACACAAAACCATAACAATTATTAAAAATAAGATAATGCAACCACTTTAACCACATAGTTTTGCCCTTCAATCCCATGGTATCAAAACATATTTATAATCTAAAGCTGTATTAGGTTGAGAGATTTAAGAAGGAATTCAAAAAGGAAAAGGAAAGAGAAGTGTGAAACGAATTCACCTCCATTTACTCTTTTCCTTTTTAAATTCCTTCCCAAATAAAAAAAAAAAAAGGGACAAACAAACAAACAAAAAATGCGGGAAAACATATAGCATATGAGGTAAGCCATGTTAAATGGATGTATATGGAAACAAGGAGGGAGTAGAAGAAAGAGAAAAGAATGATTGAGAGGTTTACATTACAGGGGATATAGAGATAGCGGCGGTGAAGAAACACAGAGCGGCGGCGGCGACGAACAGAGGTGCCCTAATGGGGTGTGTAGAAAGCGTGCCGGCCACGCGTTCTTTCACTTTGCAATAGTACATAGTACGCGTTGTATTGTATTGGGCACTGCTAAAGATACGGATACCGTTACTGGGTAATGGATTGGTTGGATTTTGGACTTGGATCATTTGGAAGCTTTAGTGAGAAAATTATAAGTGAAAATTTCAATATGAATTTTAAAAAATTATCATATTGGTTTTTGAAATGAAAATAATTAAAGAAATTTTAAAACTTTAATGAATAAGAAAGAATCATCGTAACATGTAAAATTACGATTAAATTAGCAAATCATTCAAATCAAAAACGATTTAACTTAATCAATTAGGTTAAAAGACTAACCAGCTTACACAAAAATTAATTAATTAAAACTTCTAAATTTTATTTTATTAAAATTTAATCTGTCACTAAATATGAAAAATAATCTATTAATTTAAATTTAAAATTAACACAATATAAATTTAAAATTATAATAATCTATCTCATAATTTATAAGTTTTAAATACAAATTTAAAATTATCATAATTATTTCATAATTTTTGTATTAAGGAGCAGTAAGAGTGACATTGAAACATGTTGAATTGAAACATACACAACTCTACAATTATCATAATTATTTCATAATTAATTAATTAAAACTTTAGTAATTAATTATTTTAAAATGATCATTTTTATTAATTAAGTAATTATAATGATCTCATATTTAATTAATTAAAACTTTTTAAATTTAAACTATATTAAATTGAAACATGTACAACACTACAATATTAAATACGATCGAAATATAAAATTCACTTTATATGAGTAAAACAATTCAGTTTTTTTCTTATTTTCCTGATGTGAGATTATCAAATAAAAGTTAGCTAATGGAGATTTTATTAATTGTTAAAAATTAAGAAAATGAGGAAAATTAATATGAAATATTAAAACTCTCACAAGGTTCCTCACTAAATGGGATGGAAATATAAGATTTACTTTATATGAGTAAAGCAACTTATTTTTTGCATTATTTTCCGGATGTGGGATTATCAAATAAAAGTATAAAATCGCTAAAATTCACAGTTAAACCAACAAATCAATCAAATCAAAAATGATTTAGCCTAATCGACTAGATCATAATTAATTAATTAAATTTTTAAAAAATTTAAACTATATTAAATTAAAATATGCACAATACTACAATATTAAATGGGATAAAAGTATAAGATTCACTTTATATTAGTAAAACAACTCATTTTTTTTTTCCTTATTTTTCTGATGTGGGATTTCAAATAAAAACTAACCAATGGAGATTTTCTTAATTGTTTAAAATTAAAAAAATCAAGAAAATTAATATGATATATTTAAACTCTCACAAGGCTCCTCACTAAATGGGATGGGAGTATAAGATTTATTTTATATGAGTAAAACAACTCATTTTTTTCCTTATTTTCTTAATGTGGGATTATCAAATAAAAGTTATCCAATAGAAAATTTTTTAATTGTTTAAAATTAAGAAAATCCAGAAAATTAGAATGAGGATTTGGAACTCTTAAAAGATTTCTCACTAAAAAATTTATTTTCCTTATATAATATATATATATATATATAGTTGTTAAATACTATATAAAAAAACAAAAAACAAAAACAAACAAACAAAATTTCTACACAATAGTCATATGGTGTGTGAGTCTCATATAATATCAGTTTAATTCATATGATTATTGTGTAAAATATTTGATAAATTTGTTTGGACTTATAAGAAGTTGTTTGAGAAGTAATTTTTTAATAATTTTTTGACTTTTTAATTACAATATGAGGTGAAAAAATTAATTAAAACTTTAATAATTAATTATTTTAAAATTATCATTTTAATTAATTAATTAATTAATTATAATTATCTCATAATTAATTAATTAAAACTTTTAAAATTTAAACTATATTAAATTGAAACATGCGCAACACTACAATATTAAATTGGATAGAAGTATAAGATTCATTTTATATGAGTTAAACAACTCAATTTTTCTTTATTTTCCCAATATGGAATTATCAAATAAAAACTAGCTAATGGAGATTTTCTTAATTGTTTAAAATTAAGAAAATTAATAAAATTAATATGAGATATTAAAATTCTCACAAGGCTCCTCACTAAATGGGATGAGAGTATAAAATTTACTTTATATGAGTAAAATAATTCATTTTTTTCCTTTTTTCTCAATGTGAGATTATCAAATAAAAGTTAACTAATTGAGATTTTCTTAATTATTTAAAATTAAGAAAATCAGGAAAATTAGAATGAGGATAGAACTCGTAGAAAGCTTCTCACTAAAAAATCCATTTTCTTTATATAATATATAGATTTATAAAAAGACAAAATAGATTAAAATAATCAATAAAATAAAATATCACATGACTAGTCATTTTATTTTTTTTCACAAATATCACATCCAACTATAAAAAAAATCTACCTATCTTTGCAAATATAAAAATTTTAATCTACTAAAATAATTAAAAACTAAAATAACTTATTAAAATTACTAACTTCCTAAACAAGGCCATGTTTGGTTTCACATTTTGAACTCAATTTTACAAAAGTTTAGCCTTTTTATTTGATTAAGTCTAAAAATTCAAAAAATGTTCCAAAATTTTATAAACCATTTGGGAAAAAGAAATTATGTGTCCTTTATGTTAAATGATTAGATATTTTCTGGAGAGGCTTTTGAATTTAACTTACAAAATTTAACTCCAACAATCAAACAATGGTCACTTTTCTTTAAAATACTTTTTAAAAACAAATTCTAAAAATTAACTCAAAAAAGTGAAACTAAACAAGATAACTTAGTAATTTTATAAAATATTATAAATTTATGGGTAAATTATACTGACACCCCTTATGATTTCTGTTTAATACAAATTTTTCCTCATATTTTAAAAATTATATTTACTCCTTATCAGATTAAAATGACATATTCACCTTTAGCCTTTATACATATAAAATAATATAGATATTTTGTTCGTGTCATTTTAAAGGAAATAACAATCATCTTCTTTAATTTAACTCACATAAAAAATAAATTTTTTTTTTTTAATGTCTTAAACAATTTTTATTTTTATTTTTTAGATACACCTAATCTAAATATATTTAAGAAGTATAATATTTTGTTTTGTTTTTTTAAAATTCACCAAATATAAAAGAAATTAAAAAATACAAAAATTCAATACATAGGTTCTTTGAGATGTGGATTGACTTTTTGACTTTTTGACTATAGTCTAGGCTAAAAAGCCTTGTTTGGAATAGGTTTTTTGACTTTTGTAAGAAAATAAATAAAATGATTATGTTTTGAATGTGACATTTTGTCTTATTAGGCTTAAAAGCCTATTTTGTCTTTCTGTGACTATTTTAGTCAAAAAGTCCCCGTTTAGCTTATGCCAAACGAGGGCATCATTTTATTTTGTTGTATTCAATGATTTTTTTAAAATTTTTTGTACAAATTATATATTTTTTAAATATATCTAGATTGAATTGATCTAATCTAGACATAATTGTGGAAATAAAAATGAAAAATTATATTCATATATAAAAATTTATACAAAAAATATCATAAAAATATTGTGATAGTGATGTTATTGTAAATATAATCATATTTATGAGTATTTTGTATTAAAGTAAAATGCCACCATTAAGTTATATTATTGTGTTTAAAAATTCTATATAAAATTTATATTTGTATATCATCACTCAATAATAATATGTTCAAGTAGAATTTAATAATAAAAAATTGTAGAATGCAGTAATGATGATAGAAAAAATAAATGGTAAAAAAGAGAGCAAGATGGTCATTTAGAAAATTTTAAGGTATGACATTAACAATCCAGAAGGCAATTTATAATGAGATTGCGAACTTTAAGGAGGGGAATGTAATTTTTCAAATATGAGGGAGGATCTATATTAAACAAAAATTTCAGGAGTGTCAATGTAATTTACCCTAAATTCATTATGGAAAAATTTATAATTTTAATTGTTAAAGTTGGTAAAATTTAACATTAATTTGAAATTGTTTTTGAAAATATACACTGATTTGACATTTTCACAAAATAAAATAAATGGTAAGAAATATGCTTTTTCTTTCATATCTCTTGTTTTTAAAATATAATAAATAAATAAAAAATTTAGAAAATAATGAGACCAAAAAATATTACAACTCTTAAAATTCATGTTTTGTTTCTCGTCAAAATATAAAAATGTTTCTCGTCAAAATATAAAAATTAGGAAAACTTCTATTTCCATACAACCAATCTTCTTCACTCAAACTACCTTTTTAAAATTTTATTTAATTATTATTGTGCTTATCAAGGAAATTAGCATTGACACCTTCCCTCCCAATCCACTGTCGCCAATTGTCACCTTCTCTCAACCCTACTATCTTGGCCCCCTTCACAGGTACCCTATCATTATAAAATTAAAAAGAAATGTTAGATATATCAAATTTTTCATCACCCGAATGGAAGATATTTGATAAAATTTTTGATAGAAGAATCAAGAGCTCTAGCATTTTTCAGAACTAAAATATCTAGAAGTGTGAGAAATAAGAAAAAGAAGAATGAAATGAAGTGAGGTGTGATGAAGAGCGACAATAAACGAGGAAAGGATTGACTGGGGAAGGGTGGGTAATTGGAAAGGTTAAAAACAACGATAGTAGAGAGGAAATGATTGGGCTAGCCAATAGAGGTGGCCATTTGTATCTTGTTAGTGATTTTTTTTTTTTTTAAAGTTATGCCAAGATTTTACATTCAAGTTACGAATCTAAAAAATAAAATAAAATTTAAAAAATTAACACATAGAAGAAGGGCACTCAAGCCATAAATTCAAATTTAAATTTTTTTTATCTAAAAATCTAAGTGCTAAAATATTAAGTCATAAAGATAAGCTTTTGCAAAATGACCAAAATACCTGTAACGATCCCATCACGTATAATGATTAGCATTTGATTAATTAAAGAGATTTGGAATTTAATTGCTAATTATTCTAATTTAATCTGAGATTTACAAAGATTATGGAGATTGATTCATATATGATTCTATTAAGGATTTATTTTGAAATTAGAAATTAAAAACCTAAATGGCTCAAGAAAGTACAAATAGTGAATTGAATTATTTAAATTTCGAGTATCGGACCATATAGGAGTTTCATTAAATATTTAATTCAGATCTATAAAACTAAGATTTGATTAATTGGGTCCGAATTGGAATTAATTAAGTTATACGAATTAGGAATTAAGATTATTATGAATTAAATTTAATTATGAGGTGTTCAATTGATTATGTAATTTATTGACGAAGATTTTGAAATTTAAGCTGAAATTGAAGGACCTAATGATTTGAGAAACCAAAATTGATGATGACAATAAGTTTAATTTAATATTTTAAGCCTTCGAGAGTTTGATTAAAATCTGATTCAGAATGGTAAAGATTAAATATAATTAATTGGGCTTTAATTGTAATCAATTAGACTAATTAAATTACAACAATGCTAGAGACCTCTAAAAACACACCTCTAATGAGGTGGAAAAGGGCAAAAAAAAAAAAATTAAGACACATGACTGACAGTGGCAGTGGGTGGGACCCACTGCCACATTACAAGTGGTACCTCTAAATTAGAGGTCCCAAGCATTTTTCATTAAATTATGTTAGATGTGTAATCAGTTATGATTAATTAAATTAAGTGCTATTCAAATGTTAATTATAATTGGTTGGAATTAAGTGATGATTAAGTAAATTAATGTGTAATTGGTGTGCCAAATTAATCCTATTCAATTAAATTGATGTGCAATTAGTAAGTTAAGTTAACTCTAATTAATTATATAAAAAGAAGAGTTGAGAACAATTGAGAGGGGTGAAGAATTCACTTTGGTGGGGCAATGTTTACTTATATGTGAGAAGAGAGAGAGTAATTACTCAATTATTTGTGGCTGGAGCATTGAGTGGAGAACTCTAAACAGAGTTGGTGAACCGTACGGACAGGAGAGAGAGAGAGAGAGCGAGCGAGCGTGCTTCATTATTTATAGGGCATGGCTTCTCCGGTCCTTAATCGGACTGGATTATGTTGTTAGGTTTGTGGGGTTCGTCACAGGTCCCGTTTTAATGATTTGAACCGTTCAATATATAGAACTCGTTGAGTGCTATATACTTATAAAAATCACGTTAATCGGATATCGATAGCTATATCAAATCAGTTTTGTATAAAAAAAAATGGACAGTGAATAAATTAACGGTTGACAAAAATCTGTTTTGATCACATAACTATTGATATCCGAGCAATGTGATTTTTTACAAGCATATAGTACTCGACGAGTTATACACATTAAACAGTTCAGATTATCAAAACGGGACCTATGGTGGGCCCCCATAGGTGCAACAACACGGTTCAATCCGATTAAGGACTGGACAGAAGGCTTTCCCTTATCTATATATATCTATACATTGTGGTTAAATTAGCTCAAGCAAACCGTGGGAAAGGTTAAAGAAAGGAAGAAGAATAAGAAGGAAAAATGGAAGAACACTAAGAAATTTATCAAATTAAAGATTAAAGGTAAGGATTCAAACTTAAATTTTGTAGAATCCTTATATTACACTTGAATTAAAAATGAGTTTGGGTTCAATTTTATATAATTTGAAAAAAAAATTAGAAAACAGCGATGAAGAAATTAAGGTAGATTCATAGTTATAAAAATTAATTATTTTGGGTTTGTTGATGTAGTCTTTAATAAATTAAGCCTCATTGTTACATGCATGGGCAAACTCTACAATATTAATATTTCAATTAAACATGCATTGTAGAATTTCAAGGTTTTGAGATTTTAATTCATGTCTAAAAGGTTTATGGATTTGAATTTGGGTCTAATATGAAGAAAATTAATAATAATCCAAATTAGAGCTATTCTAATTAAAATTATTTAGTTTTGATTTTAATTTCATACATGCAAAGTTTCATGACTTCAATTTCATGATTTAAAGGAAAATAGAAAGAGCTTGAAGTCAATTTTATGTAATTAAAAAGAAAATGAGAAATTGGAGCTATGTTCAAATTTATGAAAATTAAATTAGAAACTAATTACTTTGGATTTGAATTTAATTGTCTTAATATGAAATTGAGTTTCAATTGTACATTCATTATGAATTTTTCAAGAGTTTTGAAAGTTTAATTCATGTTTTAAAATTTGTGGGTTTGAAATTGGGTTGATATGGAGAAAATAAATTAAATCTATATTTGGACAAATTTGGAAATAAATTATAATTTATATTAGAGAATCAAAAATTAGTTTGATTTTGATTTAAATCTCTTACATGTAAATATTTTAAAAGGGCTTTATAGCTTTAATTTATGTTTTATAAAACAAAGAAGAAGAATGTTGGAATTATTATATTTATGAAATTATTAGTTTTAATCTTAATGGTCAAAGAGATTTTTGTATTAGAAATTGAAAAATTAGTCATAGGTTCATCTTTATTAAGAAGATTACATGTTTAAATTGGTTCATGCAAGAGTTTAAGTTTTGAAAATGTGTTTGGAAATTATTTGTTGATTTTAACAACACAGGAAATTTGCTGGTCGCTCAAGCGAAAAAGCCACCGCTCGAGCAAACATTAAGGCCAACCAGTATTTTTATAAGCTTTGCAGACCGCTCGAGCGACTAAAGGTCCGCTCGAGCGAAGACTCTATTTTCAGCATATTTTGAAAAATTACATTTAATTCACATTTTTTTATTCTCATCTCTTTCCAAAGCATTCTAGATATGATTTATGGCTCAATAAGAATTAATAAGCTAACAATCAACATTAATTAGTTGATTAAGGAATAAGTCATTAACTTAGTAATACTTGATTAAGAAACCAAGTAAGAAATTGGTTTATTCAGAAAAGAATGATTTAGTAATAAAAGGGGTTTGTGAAATGAGAACCCGATTCATTTGACTGTAGAAAGGATAAGCATGGTAGACCTTCGGATTATTTAGACAGAAAACAAGAAAGTCAAGTATTGTGCTTCAATGTGTATATGTTATGCGTTTGTGTAGGTCACGCGTTATTATCTGCCTGATCTGTCTGATCTGCTTCTGTTGTTATCTGTGAGTAATAACTTTATAAAGTTATGTTCAATCATAAGTATTTTCTGAATGATAATAGATGATCTGTTTCTGAAATATTAGTTTTCTGTATGAATGAATGGTTGTCCAATGTTTTTGAAATGTATTCGTGGCATTCTTAGTTTCAGATAATAACTGTTATCTGTTTTGTTACGTCCTAATTATGGGTCAACTGTACATCTCATGAGCCAACTGATATGGATCCTTATGTATACGTCCTATTTATGGGCCAACTGTACGTCTCATGAGCCAACTGTACCGTCTCTGAGCACGAGGGTCAATTGTATACCTTTATGGCCGTCCATTTATGGGTCAACTGTATGTGTTTATGGCCGTCCCTTTATTGGTCAACTGTTTTTGCTAGTGCTAATGAATCTACCACGTATGATTACCTGCAAATTCTGATTATGAATTTGATTTTGAATCTGTATCTATTATGAACTATGATTTTTGAACATGATTATGAATCCATCTTTGATAACTACTGAATTCTGTTTTCTGTAACTGTTATGGACAACATTCATTAAACCCTTTATTCTGTTATTATTCACTGAGCTCCAGCTTACTGTTTATATATATATATATGTAGGTGATCGGGCGCGTGACCAGGCTTAGAGACATCTGCGTGGAATCAGTTTTTGTCAGCTAACCTATATGCCTTCCGTGGAGGTTCCGAATATATCAAGTGGTTATGGCTACGTGATTTGAAGTTTAAGTTTTGTCTTCTTGTTTGGTTAAACAAGTCTTTGTGTATTTTGTAAATTGGGCTAAGTCCATTTTTGTCTAATCTGTATATATATGATGACGTAAGAATGATGTGTATATATGTATATAAAAGTTTTAAAAAAAATTATGTTTCATATAAGTCTGCACAACTCAATGGACGTTGTATATTTGTTATTTGCTTCTGCTAGCCCCTAATATTTTGATTTCTGCTTAAGAGGCCTTCGGTAATCCATGGTTTACTGGCCGGTTACGACACTAAACCTATAGGGGCGGGTTTGGATCGTGACAGAATGGTATCAGAGCACAAGTTAATACCTCACACACCTGTCCATTGAGCATTAGAATGTCTAGAATGAATTTAAGTTTCATGCATATAGTAAGTAAGTAAGAAGTTGTGCGTCCATAAATATGTATATATGTTTGTGTAATACGTTTAAGTATTGAAACCAAGAATTAAGGGCTATTGTGGACTTTTGATAATTATAAGGAAACTGGAATGTGTTGAATTAGTTTAGCATTGAGGCTAAAAGTTAAGAATTATGGTGAAATTTCTGAAATTTTTACTGTTATAAGAAAATCAGAATATTTGACTAGTACATTAGTGAGAATAAGTGCGTTGATTTGTGGAAGCATAGTATTATGTAGAATTAGATTCTTTAATGAAAGTCATGAAAGCTATATGGGTTATATGTTAAATTGGACTATGAGAATATTTGGGAATTGAGGAATTTGATGACCAATAAAGTATGTGAAACTATGGTAACCGATGATGGGAAAGTTATTTGATATGTAAGATGGCATATTTTGGTGGGAACTTATCATGTGAAATGTTAAACCGTAGAGTCTCATGCCTTTGTTGAATGACCTTGAAAGTCCGATTGGAATCACGTTTGGCCAGCGTAGCTTCAAATCGAAAATTCTTGGTAAATTCCATGGGAATGAATAGGTTACCCTTCTAGTGTCCTTATATGCCTATATGTGTATGTCTACTCGTATATGATATGTGCTTTGTGTTATAATCTAAGTCAGTTAAATTAACCCAAGTGTTATCAACCATCTTCTTGTGTTTAACCCTTCTCTTCTGTCATTAGGAAAAGATGGTGAAAAGTGTGAAGGCAGTAGGGGTTGAATCCTTATCGAAGCGCCTAGACAAAGTAGAAGAAGTGTTAGAGAATATGATGAAAGCTATGCAAACACGTCGTGAGAAAATACAAGATCAAAAGAAAAAGCTAAGTGTGAAATCAATGAAGGGACCAAAGAATATGTTTGAGAGTGTTATGATAGGAGAGACGAGCAATCCTAAGCAAGGTCGTAAAAAAAGTAAACCTACCCCAACATGCCCAATATGTCTCAAACGTCATAAGCAATTATGTTATCGACTCACAGGAGTATGCTTCAGATGTGGAGTAAACCTACCCCAACATACCCCTTCTTATGCATATACGCATAGAACAAGGAGTATCTATCTGTTTAACCTCTTTAGATTTTTATTCTTTTTTTCTCTCTTTATCTTTCTATGTCTCTGTCTTTGTCTCTCGTTCTTTCTTACACACTTCTTCTCTTGTCTATCACTCTCCACCACCACCCTCCCAAACCCATACTTTCTCCTCATATGATCTTTTTATCTCTCTATATGTCTCTCTCTCTCTCTCTAAAAACCAAGCTCATCTCTCTCATCTTGACCGTTTGGATTGTAGGCCTTGGCAATGTTGAATGTCAATCTCACGTCAGAAGCAAAACCAACGATAATCTATACTCTTTCTTAATAAGCCTTGACTTCACCATACACAGATCCATCGGTTGCTTGATGATTTAGTGGTAATCGTGAAACACTAAACCAACCAAATCAACAGGTGTATTGAACACCTAACCATGCTTGTACTTCATTAATTTGCCCAAGATTTGTCCGCATCTTTTCGTCATACTCATCACCAGCTTATCCATATACAAATCCATTGCCATATGCCGTTTCAGATCTCTACCACATATGAATGGAAACACACATTTCTGCCATGAAACATTCTTGTTTTTGCTGGTAGCAAAATCAGCCACCGATTGAAACTGATTGCCTTAGGGATCAAATTTTCCTTCGAATCGATAGCAAAAGGGGACACCATTGCAGAATCCAACTGAAGTAGTGACGGCTATGGAACCATGGATACGATGTCTTTGCTGCCTCCATGATATCCAGATCTGTAATCGACGCCACAGTGGTTGTCAATTCGACTCTAGATCTATAAGCTCATCCAAATCAATACGCTACAAGATTGACGGTCAAATAACCCTTGTGAGACGATTCTCTCTTACTGTTGGATTCATTAGGTTTCCGATTAAGCTTCAACGAGTCCTTCGAGAGAGACAATAGCTGCGGAGTAGGTCTCTAGGGTGTTCCATTAGTGTACCAAGCATAAGCCTTGGTAGAAGAGTCCGGATCCTCTCCTTGAGGCCCCTCCTCCATTCCCTACTTGCAACGGCTCAGATGAGCCGTTGGACATCCAACGGCTGAGATTAAAATAAAAATAAAAAAATAGAAATTTTGGTCGAGTTCCCGCCCAAACAAAAACACATATCAGAGATACATTCACTCTCACTTTCACACGGCACTCAGCCTCACAGTCGCCCATGGTCGTCCACCGAACCCACCCTCACCGGCGACCAATCCCGACGGCGACCCAGACGGCGAACCCACTCATGACCCCACGACGACCATAGCTCTACCACTCTAGCCTCTATGCGTCGTGAACTCCACCGCGACGACCACCATCGGTTGAGCAAAGATCTCTTCTTCACGAACCAGGTTGGTCTTCGAACGTCTGAAATAAAGAAGTTAGGAATTTGAAAAAATGTAGGGCTTTTAGAGTTGGAATTTCTGAAAAAATTTAGGGCTTTTAGATTTCGAATTTCAAAATTAGGGCTTTGTTTTGGGATTTTGAATTGTCTGAAAAAATTTAGGGCTTATAGATTTTGAATTTCAAAATTAGGGCTTTTTTAGCCCTAATTTTATACAATGCTGTAGTTTTCAAAATTAGGGCTTTTTTAGCCCTAATTTTATACAATACTGTAATTTTCAAAATCTGGGCTTTTTTAGCCCTAACTACAACAAGCGTACCTATTCTTTTTTCCATCTCTGTCCATATGTAAGTACTTCTATAATTTTAATAAATTTTAGGATAAATAAATAAATTTATCCTATCCATGTGTAAGTACTTCTGTATCATTTCGATTGGAAACTCCCTGATAGAAAGAAGTATGAAGAATTAGACATGAAAGAGGACCTTGGTTTGATTGTGAGAAGAAATAATGATCTGATCTTGATTCCCATTCCTTATGATCAATCCTCTTTCTTCTATTGAATAAGATCAGAAAGGATATATGCTAGATGCTAATTTTGTATTGTACACAGTACTCTACATGAGAGAATTTTGAAATAATGTCATTGTTTCAAATGAGTGATTGTTTTAACAGATATTATGTATGTGTTTTTTTGATTGGCAGATCATATATATGTTTGTTCAATCAATTTATGCTTTTTTATATAGTAGAAGTGTATGAGGAGCTTTAAGTAGATAAAAATCTATAACTTACCAATAGCAAACTCAGAAAGTGCAAAAATTACATTTTATTAGCCCACATATCAGAACTAAACCAATGCAATAGTTTTATCAAAAGCTAAAGTGTTCAACACTCATAAAAAAAGAAAAAGAAAAAGAAATTCACAATACACTAGGATCTGTGGAGGAAAAAGTCAAAATATTCAGTTTTATTAGGAGTTTTCTCACTATCCACATAGATTTGCTAGCTTAATTAAAGTGTTGGAGTGACTTATTTTTGTAGGATAAAATTACTACAATGTAAAGGAAAGTGAAGGGAAGTGAGAATCAAAGGCTGTTACAATGTGTATGCAGATTAGGGCTTTTTTACCTAAATACTCTAAGCTAGATACTTAGGAAAAAAAATCCAGAACTGTGTTTAGAATTTAAAGTATATAGTAAAGATTTAAACTTTATATGATAAATCTGATTTACATTGTTTGTATTGTATTGTGTATGCAGATTTAGAAATGGCTTCTTCTTCTACTGACAATAGCAACATCAGATTAAAACCGAGACTGTGCAATTGTGGAAGAACAACTGCCATACATATTGTAAGAACCAATGAGAATGGAAATAACGGACGTTTGTTCTTTGTTTGCCCATCAAAATATGTAAGTGTACCTATTGGAAATATTAAATATGTAAGTAGTGACAATTTAATTTGTGTCATAGACATAGGGAAAGCAAATTCATAAGGAAGCACTATATAGCACATTACTTGGTGCTGGGTGCTACTAGTGCTGCTGGTTCTACAAGTGCTTCCTCTGGTTGTTGTTGCTGCTGCTAGTTGATGATGCTTGCTGCTACTGGAGTGCTGTTGGTGGTTGATGATGCTTGTTGCTACTGGAGTGCTGCTTGGTAATCTAAGATTGGTGCAATGTTTTGAATAGGATCAATTCTAGGGCAGCAACAGTAAAGCAGAGACAGCAACATTAAATATTTCATGAGTGTACTCTACATGATTCTTCAACAAAATTCTGCTCCTTCACTGCAGTAGGTAAAACACTAAAGACTTCACTATAGACACAACAAGGGTTGTGAGTATCCCTGAGATCCATTAAGAGAGCATCACCAACCCTGAACAAAATGGCAAATCCATAGGAATGAGGAACTTCAACCACATTATGTACTAGAGATCCAGCATCTTCATACTGAGAAATCATATCAACAGCATGCAGAACCAGAAACAGTGTATCTTAACAACCTTTAGGTTCATAAACCTTACAAATATAAGATCAAAATACCTCTGCAGAAGAGGGGGTGGGGTTTGTTCCTTTTTTTTCCTTCACACTTCACAGAATCATACAGAACCAGAAGCAATGAATTCCTCTGCAGAACCATTGCAGAAGCATACCTGTGCATACCAGAACCAATGTACAACAGAACAATTGCAGAACCATACCTGTGCATACCATACCATTGTAGAACCATACCAACAGAATGATCAAAATAAGGATCAAAACTGGTATGCTGGTTCTGCATGACATGATTTCAGAATTTACAAAAACAGCATCATGTGCATACCAAATAAAAAACCAGATCAAATGTACAGCATATCATAAGCATACCAGTAGAATCATGTGCATACCTCTGCAGAATCATGCAGGACCAGATAAAATGTACACCATAACAGTTTGCTTTGAACACACATACAAGTTAAATTAAAACATTGGTCCATCAAAATTGTTACATTGGTCCATGTAAATTAACACATACAATCCATTCACATTTCAACACACATTCCTCCACATTCAGTATCAGTTTGCTTCAATACAAACAGAGAAAAAGACCAATGCATGACTTTCCAGCAACAACAATTTAATCGTCACTTTCCAGCAACAGTTTGCTTCACAATTTCAGAGGCTATGACTTCATTATCCAGCCCAACTTGAGCATCAGTTTGCTTCTATTTCTGCTTGTCCATAGCCTCAAATGGAAAAAGACAAATTTTTGAGCAAGTGAATACATGGTATGACAGAATTTTCAACAACTATAAATTAAAAAAATTAAAAAGATAGCAAGGACGAACCTGACTACACATTGGAGTAGTTGATTCTTGAGAATATCGAAACCCAATGTCATATCCACATGAACCTTGAAGTAGTGACTGGAATGTTGATCCAACAGAATACAGTTGAGGCATTGAATTTGCCAAATAATTTGGCACTACATACATGTCCCGCAAATTGTTCGCCTACAACAATGTCATATGTTAGGCTTCGCAATCATGGTTTGAGTAACATATTATATCCACAAAAAAAATACAATGTTAAAATAAGACTTACATGATATGCGTGATACATCAATGGCGGAGGAATAGAATTACCACCCATGGGCAAAGATGGAGGAAGAGGGTGAAGGGGAGGAAGAGGTTGAAGATGAGGAACATATTGACGAACATAGATATCTCCTCTAACAGATAATGGAGAAGGTGCAACTGTTGAACTTGCAATAGATTGTGACGAAGCCAAGCTGTTAGCACGGGATTTTTTTTTGGAGTTCGCTACCAACGCCACTTCGAATCCACCTTTTACCCTCCTTTTGCCCTTACTAGTTGCCACCTTTTTCTTCAATCCTTTTGGTTGCACAACATGATTCACATCTTCGCAATCCACTTCAAAGCTTTGGTTGTCATCATCATTACCTACTTCATTTCTAACACCAAAATGAGTACTTAACTTGCCTTCAACATTTGCACCTAATGTAGCAAGGTGTGCAATACAAAAATCATAAGTTTCTTCGGTTTCAGCAGCTCTACTTGCTAGTGCTCTAAATGCGGTCATCAATGTCTTATACCGCGAGGTTTGTTGGAATTTCACATCTACTTGAATGTCATTCCCCTTAATGTTCTTCACAGTTTCGGTTCTTGCTTGTTTGGTCTACTTCTTTAGAATGTATTGTGGAGGAACCTCTTTCATCTTCAATATGTCTCTAATAACCTTCAATGAGTGACAACACAAGATTCCTTCCCTTTCAAACTTTGTACAATTACAACCCAAAGACCCATCCCTCTCCATCTTCACTTTCCTTGCATATTTGTTACCAACATCAACAACTGTGTAAATGGTACTAGCCTCGCCATATTCAATTGCTTCTATGTCTGATTCAATGGATTGAAAGTACTCATTTTGAAATTCCTCAAAGATATTTTTCGTGTAGACATTACCCATTTGAATTAACATTCTTATTGTTGCTTTCATCTTTGGCAACCTTTGGCACAAAGCATATCCTATTTCTAACTCCTTGTATCGCTTCTCGTAAAGTACCCTTTCGAAATGCATGAAGAATTCATTTAAGTTAAAATCAGAACGAATATAATCCTTCAAAAAAGCATTAAAAGATTCACTAAGTTGTGTGGTACTCATTCCCGCAGCCCATGTTGATCTAACGTAAGGCCAGCCCTATTTTTCTTTCACCGCAAAAGTCAATTTCAAGCAATGGTTTTCATGCGCATCATATTTATCAAGTATTTCCGCCCACTCTAACTTCCATTGATTTGCATCTTCAATGTGAAAGAAGAATTTATTTAGTACACCCTTCACCCTCTTATCTTGGAACAAACAGTTAACATGTTTTAATGCATTTTGCATCAAATGCCAAGTACACAATCGGTGACTTGTGTCAGGCATAACGATGGGTATGGCTTTAGCCATTACAGCATCTTGATCGGTGAACAAAGTTTTTGGTGCCTTTCTTGACATAGTCTCTAGAAAATTTTCAAACAACCATACAAACGATTCGGCGGTCTCATCATACAACAATGCTGCACCAAATATAACTGGTTTCCCTATGATGGTTGAATCCCACAAAAGATGTGAAGGGTCTATGTTCTTTGTTTAACTTGTAAATCGTATCAAATGTGACAACATCACCAAATTGGGCATAATCCATGATCATTTGTGCATCGGCCCAAAACATATTGGTTATTTGCTCCTCATTATCTAATTGAAATGCATAAAAGAATGAAGGATTCTGCAAAGATTTTTCTTTAAAGTATTGCAACACATTACCTACTTCTCTATATACTAAACTTTGTTGTCTTTTGGTTCTCAAATAATTTTTAGAATCTAATTTCGTAAACCCAAGACATTGCCTTCCACCAGCTTCCCTACCCATGAGTTCAAAAGACTGGCCTAAACGAAGACCAAATTGTGCCGCCAGATCTAACTGAATTGCTTGGGTAGTCGATATCTTTCTTTGTGACGGCAACATGTGGGCACACTCGGGTGATACAAGATCATGGTTGTGTTTTGCTTTGAAATCAGTCACAACAAATTTCCCAGTACCGTCATCTAATTTAATATAAAGTCGAGCCTTACAACCAATCCTAGTTTCAGCTCTAGAGTTTTTTGACAATGGGTCTCGCTTGTCAACCTTTCGAAATCCCTCCTTGTTGCAAACTAGAAGTCTACAAATAAGTTGATTAGTGAACTTGTCCTTCCTACAATAATCCCTTCTTATGCTAAACCCCATTCTTCCTCCATATGTATTATAAAAATCATACACACATTGTTCAGATTCAAATGTCATTCCCTGTTTTGGTTTCCATTCACAATCATTCTCAGGTTCCATCTCGATATCAAAATGCAACTGAAAACCCATATAAATAAAATCTTAGCTACATAAATTACATCTATATTTTACACACAAAAAAACATAATTTCAGTTTGAAAAAAAAAACAGACATAAAAACATAGAGACTAAGTTCAGTTTTAAAAAATTCCACTTCTACATGTATATGTTGGAACTTTGTCATATATATTAAAGTCTATTCTTCCACTAGTGTTTAGAATCTGTCACTATATAGTCTAAATAGACTCTAATGTTGGAAATGAGACCTAACTTTCATTGTGCAAATCCAGTATCTACAGAAACTACTACTCAACAAAGCAGCAAATCTATGTGTCTTCTACTTAAGATGGCCAAGTTTCTACTTAAGATGTAATATCTTTCATCAGTGAAGGCCCATTTACCTACTTAAGACGTAATTTGTTCTACTTGTCTGTCTTCTTGGTGAAGGACAAATTTGATCATTTATTATATCCAGATATGATCTAATTTGTGATTAACAAAACACGAGGGTTCAGATATGATCTTGGAGAACATTCAATTCTACGGAGGGTTCAGTATATCCACAATTGGTTCACATTCACTATGTTTGAAACTGTTAGCTCTTCTTTCGAATTTTGCTCAAAGAAAAATTGAAAACAGAGGACAAAAGCTGAGTTTTTCTTTCGAATGCATGTTGTTTTCAAACAAAATTCATTAAATTCAAACAATTTTAAACTTGTTTCCTAAACCCAATTTGTTTCATGAAATTATGTTTCCAAAAGAACGATTTTAAAGTTGGAATCGTATTTTCATAACAAACATAGAAAAATGAGTACCGACTTTAAAAATATATCTGAAATTGTTTTTTAAATTCACGAAGTTAAACTCAAAATCGTATTTTAAAAATACAATTTTATAAAACAATCTGAGTTTGAAAAAATAAATTTATATTTATTTTGATTAAAAATTTTGTTTGAAAATCACTTGTAATTTCGTAAAGAAAAACTCAGACAAGCGAAGAAAAAATGACATACTTTGTTGTCTCATACTTTGAAGAAGACTAACCTTTGGTTCTTAAGGAGGGTAGATAGAAAGAGAGCAAACCGATGGATTCGATTTGAGGAGAAGGGGGTCGCCGCAGACAGAATCTGTATCCACAGTGGGTCGCTGCCGGTGATGATGGTGTTCGACGGAGGAGAAGGGGGTGAGAAGGGGTGAGTGCTGGGTGCTGTGTGAGTGCTGAGTGCCGTGTGAGAGTGAGAGTGAATGTATCTCTGATATGTGTTTTTGTTTGGGCGGGAACTCGACCAAAATTTCTATTTTTTTTTTTAATCTCAGCCGTTGGATATCCAACGGCTCATCTGAGCCGTTGCAAGTAGGGAATGGAGGAGGGTCCTCAAGGAGAGGATTTGAACTCTAAAAGAGTCATGGATCTGTCTGTTATGGACTCAATTGAATGCTTGAACAATTGTTTTTGAGCAATTTTTTTTGGCAGATCTTCCGTAAACAATTGTTTATTTGTTTTGTGCTATTGTCTTATTGGATTCTTCATTTTGATGTTCTTCATCTTGACAAATATGTGAGAACCCGTATTTAATTATTCTTATAAATGTATTATATGATGTGAATAATAAGTTAAATCTTATATGAACTAATTAATAAAATCAATATTGAGTAAATTAGGTAAAAGCTATTCCAATTTAAAATACTAACAAAAATATTAGTAAGAATAATAATTTTAGGGGTATTCAATATTTATTATTTGTAATTATTTTTAACAATGATTCAACCTAATAATTACTCTTACTAAATACCTTAGTTGAAAAACCTTAATTAATTCATTTTAAAAAACCCACACAAATACACCTTTATATAAATTTATCATCCAATTCAAAAAAAAAGAAAAAGATGGGGGGCTCAGGTGGCTGGTAGGGTTAAGTCACCCCATCACTTGTGACTTTGCATGGTAGGCTGGTTATGATTGAAACATTGGATTTTGAAAGATTTGTCTTCATACATCATAATGAAGATTTATCTATATATGCATACTGTAGAGGATAAAAACTAAAGCCCAAGCAAATTAAGATACGGCCCAAAGCATTTTTATTCAGCGAAGGTAAAGTTCCAAATAAAAGCCAGGCCCAGGTCCTTAGAAAATCTAGTTGCAAAGAAAGCAAAGTCATGTGATAGGAGATTTAAACAATTTTCTGAAAAGAGATCAGTGATATGAAGGAAAACCTTTGGATCAAATAGAAATCAGCGATAGCGATCACAACTGACAGAAGAAATGATACAAGATCAACTGACTCTGACAAACTGAGCATCCAATAAAGAAAATCCAACGATCAAGAATGTGAACCCATATCCGAACTAAATCTAGGCCATCCAAAATACAACATCTCCGACAATAGCAAATCAAGACAACTGGTCCACTTGCCCGACTAGTGCTTGAAGACATAAAACGCCATTAGATCGGGACAGATATCCAACAGTCAAGATACCAGGTATAAAAGGAAAAAAGAAAGTCGTTTAAAGGGAGGTACAAAAAAAGATATTTTCTTTCAAAGAAACAAACAATATGTTTGAACTGTATTCTAATTTGATTATCGGAGAGTCCTCCCGACCAACCATGGTTGGGAGAGATCACTGATGTCTTAGCATTTGTCTTTTCTACAGAGCAAAGAAAGGAATAGCTCATCTCGATTTCCCTGTGAAGAATAAATTTCACCCTTCCACAATTGGCGCGGTCTATGGGAAACTCAAGAAAAGATGAGTGTCCATCCTGCTCTGAACAAAATACCAACTCACCCCTAAAATTTTCCGATCAAAAATATAGCTAGTGAAAATTTCGACCACGATCCCAATAATACACCTGAAAATTCAGTGCCAGTAGCTCAGCCAGATCTCGAAACCCAACAAGGCCAACTTGTTGAACAATTAATGGCAGAAGTGGAAGCACTTAAGGAAGAAACTACGCACGACTCGAAGAAGACTCGTCAAGCAAGTCAGGACTGCTAATCGATAGAAATGACCAAATCACCATCGGGCCACGAGCCAGACCTCCAGCAACAACCCCGATCGAATGCAGAAAAAGCGTCAGGTCACCCAAAGGGATTCTTCGAATAACCCGGAGAATGACCTGAGAAGCTGGCTTAATGGTCGAACCAAGGGCCATCTAAAATCCTTCAGACGAAAGCTCTTTACAAGTAATTTAGTATCCCCTTTTTCCCGAGCAATAGATGGTGCAGATCTGCTGTGGCTCGCCTTTTTCGCTCCATTTTTCGGAAGGTTTGAAAGCAAGGTCTCACAGTCGGACTCCCGCGATTCTGAATCTAATCTCACAAGTGCAATGTGAAACTGATAAACACCAAATCTGGCAAATCTTTTGGAAAATTGATTTTAGGATCAAAAATGTCAAAATTAGACTGCTTTGCCAGACACAGAGTCACCACATAAATATTTTATTTTGGGAAAATTTAGAAAACCCATGACTCGTGTCAAAGGCCACATGTCTGTCATCACTAAAGTTGTCTTGGCTCGGGAACTTGGGTACAAGAGGGGAAGGTCATGAATTGAGCACCCTCGCTTGCCCGATCAAAGATCGGCCTCTACGAATCATGATATGATATTTTATAAACATTATGTGCTATTATTCCGGTTTATTAAACTAGCATTACTATGTGATGCGCACAAGCAAGTATGGACTAGTTTGCTCAAGTTGGAACAATTCAACTCATATTTGTTTAAGAAAATGACTTTGAATTTACCACCTCAAGTATGCTTAAAGATTGCGGATTTGCGACCAAACATAGTGGGCTTAAAACATAATCTGCCACTCAACAAAGTGGGCTTCAAACATACATTTGTTGAATCGTTCCAATTCAAAGAACAAGCCTTCATCCACAGGCATTCAAGCAGTTTAGTATTTAAGCACATAGCCTTATAGTAAGCATGCTAGTCATGGCAATTACTTACACTCATGCAAGTATATTAAAGCACTAAAAACTCATCTACTACTCCAAGCTAAGAAGATATGAGTTAAAAAAATATGCGTGATTCCTGTAACATGCCCGAGGGGTACTCGTGCGTTTTAAACAGTTCGGACCCTCGATTTCTTTGATCTAGTCTCACTAGTGCAATGTAAAACATAGATGAGAGTCCAGATTTGGCAACTTTTATTGAAAATCCATTTTATTGCAATTTTGTCAGAAATGGACTGCGTCATCAGATCTCAGAGTTGCCACCTAATATTTATTTTGGGAAAATTAGGAAACCCCGTGACTTGTGCCAAAGGCCACGTGTCCGTCATCACCAAGATTGTCTCGTCTCGAGAACTTAAGTACGAGAGGGGAAGGTCATGAATTGAGCACCCCCGCTCACCCGATCAAAGATCGGCCTCTACTAATCATGATATGAATCTTACTTTGCATTATATATTCTTGTTCCGATTATTAATCTAGCATTACTATGTGATGCACACATATAAGTATTGACTAACTTTCAAAAGTGGAACACTTGAGTCATGTTTGTTTTTTGAAAAGAGTTTGAATTTGCCATTTGAAAAGTGGGCTTAAATGTGCATGGCTCAAATTATTCCAATTCAAGCAATTAGCCTTCATCCACAGGCATACAAGCAGGCATATTAATTTAGCACTTAGCCTCATGGTAAGCATGCTAGACATGGCAACAATCACACTAATGCAATATGCTAAAACAAGTAAAGGCTCACCTCATACTCCAAGCCAAAAAGACATAAGAGAATTAGAAAAGATACATAATTCCTAACTATGCAATATGACTAATGCAACACATGTGATATGCAATCTAAAATAGGCTCAGCTACTTAACATGGCATATGAATCAATTGATAGCATATGGTTTAAGCACATATTCAAATAAGTATTAAACTAACAACGCAGTAGGAATGATGAACCGAGTCTCGGTGTATGCAATACAAGTGGATGTAAACATGAAGAATGCTAATTTAAACGTGATGTCCCCTATACTAACCATCATAAGGAATTAAATAAAAGGGAAAAAGATGTGGGGTTGGAAAACATACACATTATTACAACATTATGCTCTCACAAAGGAGATTCCGAATGAATAAATTAACTAGCTCACTATTTAAGCTAAGTTAATTAATTAACTATTACAAATCAAATTAAATAAATTAACTCATAACTAATTAACTACTTTGGCTAATTAAATAATTACAACACAGGTATCATTAAAAGAAGTAAGTAAACTAAACAACTAATTACTCCGCCTTGAGAAGCAAGGAATGTTCATGCATATGCTCGATTTCCACCTGAAAAGCCACTGTTTTGCTACTAGAGAGCCTTTGTTGCACAATAGAACACATACACTATTGCCCCACTTCCAGAATGGCTCTACTCCGCCAAAGGAACATATTGCTGAATTTTGCATTAGTGGCCGGTCGGCCACTAGTGAGGGATGCCAGCCATTAAAGGTAGTTTGCCGGCCACTACTGGCCATGGGAAGTGGCTTGCCGGCCACTGCTGCCCAGTTCACCTTGTTGCAACAGAGGACAAATAGAGCATGCACAGGGTATTCTCTAGGGTAGTCTGCTCAACTCACCCTTCTTTTTCATGAACGAATCAAAGGAGAAATAAACTTAAGCCACAAACCACCAACTCAAACAATTTCATTACATGATGGCTTGTGAATCAAAGTGTGCAAGTTCAATAAATGCAACAAAATATGATTCTAACCTCTTCCCTTTCATGAATTGATCAAAGAAAGTGGTGACCTTGGAAACTTGAATCATTTCATCACTAATGAGTATAAACTGCCTCAAGTTTCCATGTGTTCAATTAACGTCCGATTGAACACAACCAAATTATTATCTTGCACCATTTAGCCTCAATTTTAGTTACTCAATTTTAAATTTACATCCAATGGTGAGTTTAAGTCCTTTAAATGGAAAGAAGCGTCAAACAAGGAGTTGTTCTTGGTATGAGAGAGATGTAATGCCCTGATAATGAACCTCCGAAGAGATTAAACCATTTAGCATGGAAGGTCTTTTTCTCATGCTAAAAACAACATACATGGGACATCAATTCATCACTTTCAAACTACAACAATATATAAGCAACAAAATTATGGAGTAAGCAATAATATAGGTATTCTACTACTTAACTGCCAGTGTATGTAAGCAACAATATAAGTAAGCAAAAGAGCAAAATAAGTAAGAAATGTAAGAAAATGAAAGGTTTGTAAAATTCACCTTCCAAGGAAAAGATGAACTCCTTAGTTCACAAACTCCCTCTTGATCACCCTCAAGTGTAGGAAGTATGTTCTCAAATTCTCAATTTGAAATTGTGGAGTTTATGGTATGTGTTGGCCCAAGTTAAAATATTTTCTTTCTTTTCTCTCTAACTCTCTTCAATTCTCTTCAGATTAGCCCCCCTTCCTTTGCTGAGCCTCCATTGCTTTATATAAGCAACAAAACAACTTATAATATAATAATATAATTATTATATAATATATTAGTTATATGCATATAATATAATATATATATACCTTATGTTGTTTGATTTGGATGTCGGGAGCCGAGGGTTGACCGACATCAAAAGATTTTTATAATATGATATATAACATATATAAATTATATAATTTATACTGAAATATTAAACATATAATATAATAATATTAAACATAAAATAGAATAATATAACTTTTTTTATTCTTTTCTTTTATATATATAAAATATATAATTTATACCAATTTATATAAAAACATCAAAAATATGAACAAACACATAAAATTATGCAAAATTACAAAAATACTAAACTAATGAAAATATTTAGTATTTTAAAACAATTTAGCCATAATAGTGAAGGTTGGGATTAAAGTTCAAATTCCATCACTCTTACTGAGGATTCTGTGAGAAACACATTCTACTTGTCATCATTGGGTAATCAAAAGAAAGCGCCCAAGTCTTAGGGTCTGTCAAAATGGGGTGTCTATAGTTGCCCCTCTTTGACAGAGTTCAAAGTCATTTCATGACGTGAGTGAATGTCAAAACTCGAAGACGACCCTTTTGACAAAGTCGGAAGACTTGGGCAAACAAACAAATGTGCAAACAATTTGTTTAACCTGAGGGTTGCCTACGTATCTTTTTGCAAGGAATTAAACTTGCGTAGTTCAGGGGCAAGATGCAAATGATATGCATAATGCAAATGATCATACAAGATGATGCAAGAAGCAATAATGAATACAATACGCAAGATAGCGAACACCATATGAACTAACAACACTCTACCTGCGCCAAAACACAGGACCAGGAAAGAAAACATCACTTAGGGCTACATTTCCCGTATCTTGAGAAATAAGAAGACGAAAATCGCTCAGGGTCGTGTTTTATACGTCCCGATGTGAAAGTAAAACAGTTTAGGGCAGCACTTCGCGCGTCCTACGATAGAAACAAAACCGTTTGGGATAGCGTTTCACGTATCCCAAGAGCAAACACACCTAAGGTCGCGTTTCACGCATCCTGAGATAGAAGAAGAACCGATCGGGATCATGTTTTACACATCCCAAGGGAAAACCTACTTAGGGCCATATTTCACACGTCCTGAGAAACAAAAACTGCTTGGGGTTGTGTTTCACACGTTCTGAGATAAAACCCGCCCAGGGCCACGTTTCACGCGTCCTAAGAAACAAAAATCGCTCGGGGTCATGTTTCACACGTCCCGAGATAAAACTCGCCTAAGGCCGCGTTTCATGCATCTTGAGAAACAATAAAGAGGTGTGCGATAGATACACAAAGTGATCGAGTGCAATAAATGCACAAAATGAACGAGTGCGATAGATGCACAAAGTAAACGAGTACGATAGATGCCCAAAGTGATCGAGTGCGATAGATGCACAAAGTAAACGAGTGCGATAGATGCACAAAGTGATCAAGCGCGATAGATGCACAAAGTGATTGAGCGCGATACATGCACAAAGTAAACGAGTGCAATAGATGCACAAAGTGAACGAGTGCGATAGATGCACAAAGTGATCGAGTACGATAGATGCACAAAGTGATCGAGTGCGATAGATGCATAAAGTGATCGAGTGCGATAGATGCACAAAGTGAACGAGTGCGATAGATGCACAAAGTGAACGAGTGCAATAGATACACAAAGTGATCGAGTGCGATAGATGCACAACGTGAAGGTGTGCAATAGATGCACAAAGTGATCGAGTGCGATAGATGCACAAAGTACAGGAGTGCAATAGAAAGTGATCGAGTGCGATAGATGCACAAAGTGAACGAGTGCGATAGATGCACAAAGTGATCGAGTGCGATAGATGTACAGAGTGATCTTAACTACAAAGCCATGCAGGTTCTCCTACCAAGACACGAGACACAAATAACTTGTCCGAAACTCCTCTGAATGAACCGTACATACAATATCGTTTGGTTACAACATAACCAACAGACATACCTAACCGTATCTTATACGGAGAGATTAGGGGTTTTAACCAAATAAACATCAAATCCTAACACGTTTCACGTGAAATGAACAAAGGTGATATAACCAACAGGCATACCTAATCGTAACTCATACGGAGAGAGAAAATATTTTAATCGAGTAAATATCAAATCCTAACACATTTCACGTGAAAAGAACAAAGGTGAATTCGAAGTCCAAAAGGTATGATAGAATGACTTTTTTTTTTTCAAAAAAAAAAAGATTTTTTTTTTTATAAATACCAAATACCGTATACAAAATACATACAGATATATACATACAGTATACATATACATATTCGCGAAATATTCTGTTTGCTTGAATATTCTGTTTGTGGTTGTCAGCGGGAAGATGCCGTTACTGAGAAGGCATATTCCGTTTGTTGACTTCAGCGTGCGTATGCAAAACAAGCAAAAAGAAAGGAAAAACACAAATGCATAGATATGGGGGTTCGAACCTCTAACTCAGGCTTCTCCGAGTCCTCAACCACTGAGCCAAACCACTTTTGTGACAAAATATTCAAATATATATATATATATATGTATACGAGACATATATACATAAAACTAAAACAAAACAAAAGAAACACTTGTTGCTGTGGGGGCTCAAACTTCTGACCTCAAGCTCAGCCCCTCAATCCGGAACCACTGAGCTGAACCACTGAGCCCAAGCCACTCTTGTGACCAAATATTCAAACAAATATATATAATACATAGATGTACAATACATATACACATATATATACATATACAACTCTCCCGTCTCTCTCTCTGTTTTTATTTCACTCTCTTTTCCTTTATCTTTTTCGAGCGTTGTGTCTGGCGCGCGATTTCAACAATCACAGCGCCTGACCAACAGGCTATCCAATCCTGCCCGATTGTCAATGATCATCTCAGCCTTTCTCCCTCTTTGTCTTTTTCTTCGCTCTCTTCTTAAGTTGAGGCCTGCGAGAGAGAGAGGCAGAGCAAAAGCCTGCAAACTTTCTCTGCCACCACTTTGCAACCTCTTTCTTTTGCATTACTCTTCTTTGCCATGGCTTCTTCACATGGTTCTCTCACTCTTTTTCCAGACCTGAACAAGTCCACGATGGAGATGATCGATTCTGACTCCCCTGAACCTCAACCACGGGCTCCTCCTCATTTCCTTGCTTTCAGCTTTCCTGTGATGTTAGTTGAACAAATAATGGCGACACAGTCTGACATCGAAGCAAACTCGTATACGTTGAGGTCAAGTGTGGATCGTGACTGCGGTCTCCAACTTGTCCCGTCGACTGCAAAACAAGACGTGTGAGGTACATCAGTTAAATGCACAACTCTCCCTCCTCCAGCGTATGTATAAAGATGCTCAAGTAGAAATTAGTGCACCGAAAAAGCAGAACAAAGAGCTGAAACGACAGGCCACCTCCGTGGCTCGATTTGGAGTTTCTTCGCACAACTAATTTGATGGCTGGCGAGGAATAATCTTCTTCGGAAGCTCTGCCAAGGACGAGGCAGAGTCTTCAAGAGTTTCGAATGAGTAAAGATGAAGCGAGGCAGCTGATGGTAAAGTCAGGCAGCGAAACTGTGTGCAAATGAAGCTAGTTGTAATATTCGCCGTCGAGTTGCTGCCGAAAATTGAGAAAATGCTAATCTCTTTTATTATTATTTTTGTTTATGTTTATGTTTATGTTTATGTTTTTGTTTTTGTTGTTGTTGTTGTTGTTGTTTTTTTTTTTTTTTTTTTTTTGTGTTTTTTTTTCTTGGTTTGGTTTGTTTTGTTTTTGGAGTGGGCAAGTACAGCTTCAACTCTTTTTTTTTTTTGTTTGTCTTTTTCTGGGTTTTGTCTCTGTAATCAGGGATGTCATCTATTGACTGCAATAAAGTTAAGTTTCGTGTTTGCACATCAATGGCGTGACTGGTACATCAAAGCCGCTGTTTTGCTGCTGTAAACCTCTGTTTACACATTTGAACACTGACAGTGCTGCCCACTTCCAGAACACCTCTGCTCCACTTTACCAACAAACTATACAAATTTCATTGGTGGCCGACAGGGGGCCGGTCGGCTACCAATGGTGGCTGGTCGGCCACTGGTGATGACTGTCGGCCACTGCTGGTTTGAATTTCCTTGATGTAATAGAGAGCAAAACAGAGCAAAACAACGTATTTCTCAAGGGTTGTTTGCACACTTTGCCTCTCATTTTCATGGGGAAATCAAAAGAGGAACAAGCTTTGGTTCACAAACCATCAATCAAGCAAATTCATTGCATGATGGCTTGTGAAACCAATTGTGCAAGTTCAATAATTGCAAAATGAGACCAAAAAGACCATTACCCTATCATGCATTATCAAGGGCAATAGAGACCTAGGAAAATGACACATTTCATCACTTTTGAGTATGAAATGTCCCATTTGCTTTGTGTTCACACTAACGTCCGATTTGAACACATGCAATGCAACATAAAGGAATGCTTATCTTGTCCCTTTTACTTGCCAATTTTGTTTACACATTTTAGTCACCAAATCATTCATTAATCAATTTGTCCATTGGTGAGTGTATTCTAAGATGAAAGAAGTGTCAACTAAGGGATAGTTTAAGGCATGAGAGAAGCTTCATGCCGTTAATGAACCCTCAAAGGAGGATTAAACCATTAAGCATGAGCCTCAATCTCAAGCTTAAACAACCCTAAGGTTGAAACAACCCTCAAAGCAAATGAAGAAATGAGGGAGATTGCAGAGATTATAAGTGCTGAAATTAGGTGAGAAAAAGCACTAAAACATGCAATCAACTCAAACCAATGGTGGTTAAAGCCTTAAAACACCAAGGTAGTGAAAGGACTTACACTACAACTATGCAATACAAGACTCAAAAGGGACCAAACAGCCAAAATAGTGGCAAAACAGAGTTCAAAACATGCTGGACTTGAGCCACAAAAAGCTAAAACAATAAGCTAATACATGGGGCTAACTAGGCATGCAAACAAGACACAAGGATAGGAGGCTAACCCCTCCTAATTTGGACCTCAAAATAAGTTTTTTGCCACTGAAAAACCTCTGAAATTTAGTGGTTAAAAGGCCCAAAAAAGTTGATCTGAAAGTAATGAATAAAGGCACAAAAGCTTTACAAACTAATAAGCAAGAAGGGTGAACCACTCCCTAAGTAAAAAAGGGCTCAAACGGACAATTTTAGGCCACAAAAATAGAGTTTTTCTCAGTTCAAAACTAGCCCCAAAACAATAATAAAAGATGGTAAAACAAGCTCGCAAAACAAAGTAAACAAGGCAAGTAAACTACCTCTTAAAGCAAAGGACAATTCTAGGCACAAAACCAAGCTAAAACCACCTTCAAAAGCTCCAAGAAGACCCCAAGTAACCTCAGCTCAAAGGTAAAAGGATTTCATTTAGGATGTGTATGCAAAATTGTAGAGAAAACAAGCACTTAGGCACAAAATTATAAGAGAGAGAGAAATCTAGAGAGAGAGAGATTTTTGCTTTCTCAAAATGGGGGAGGAACCCCCTATATAGAGAAAAACAAATCTTGAGCTTAGAAACATCCTACCATACACGTGTAGGGAGATGCAGCTTAATGTGCTAACAGCTGGCACAGCTGTCAACAAATAGCTAGAAAAAAAGACTGATGACCGTTGGCTACCACTGGTGGCCGACAGGCCACACAAATGGCCGACAACCAAGGGCCATAGCCGACAGCCAAGGGCCATGGCCGACAGCCTCTGGTGGCGGCCGACAGGTCACCAAGAGGTCCAGATACCAAGTTTTGATCCAAAACAAGGCATAGAAAGGACAAGGTCTAAAGGCTCAAAGACAGGGCGTTCCGCTGAAGACTTCGAGCACTTAAAACGAACACATGCAACCATAATCATCAAATGCACAAGTGATGACGTCCAAGTCTTGAGGACGGTCAAAAATGGGGTGTCTATATCCGCCAAAAATGTTCACCCCGCCAAAATTTAACTTGTATGATGGCAAAGGGGATCCGACCAGCCATATCTAACATTACACGTAGGCCATGACGTTGTGGAGCAACAATGGTCTGATTATGTGTCGAATGTTTTCCTCAAGTTTTAGAGAGATGGCATTATGCTGGTACTACAAATTGGAAGCCCGATCCATTAACGATTGGGCACAGTTGCAACAAGCATTCGTCTCCTGCTTTATCACCAATAGTTGGCCGCTGAAAGAGGTTGATATGCTCCTCACAATGAAGAAAGAAGATATAGAGAGGCTACGAGAGTATTCTAGTATATATTAGGCAGCTTATAACGACATCGATAACTACAATGAACAACTGGCAGTAGCCTTATTCAAGTTAGGGTTGCTACCCGAGAGCAAGTTCCAACAGTTTCTAACGAAAAAGTTACCAACCGATGTGGGAAGTCTAATGAGACGAGTCGAACAATATTGTAAGATTAAAGACGACATAAGAGGTGCCGAAGAACCAAAACTTGTTCGGATCCTAACTAAGGCTCCAAAAAAAGATGAGAAGAAATCTCCAGACAATAAAAGAAAAGAGTCTAACGCAATTGTCGATCAGCCAAAAATCTAAAAGAGGCCTTCCGAACAGTTATCACCACTTTCACTGAGCCGATATATCGCTTGATGTCAAAAATCCAGAACGAACCTTACTTTTCTTGGCTGCCTCTGATGCTTAGCGATCCATCACTTCGCAATCGCGGATTGCGTTGTTCTTACCACAAGGATCATAGACACATCACAGAGGATTGCAAAATGTTAAAGCGATTTCTAGAGAAATTGGTGCAAAGAGGACACCTACAATCTTATGTTGACTCATCCACAGATCGAAAAGAGAATATTAGGGACAAAGTCGGGGAAACACAACCCACAACAACTATTAATATGATCTATTTGGTTCTAACGAAAAGACGTATAAGTCAGGAAGCAACACCAACACTCCGAAGAGAAATTATGTCCCTATCAGGGGTGGCTGCAAAAAGGGTTTGTTCATCCACAAGGATTTCTTTCTCTGATGAGGATCTAGCATGGGTCCATCATTCTCATAATGATGCGCTGGTAGTAACACTACAAATTGGAAAATTTGTTGTTAGAAGGATATTGATCGACCAAGGTAGTTCGGCCAAAGTCATGTACTACGGACTCTTCAAAAAATTGGGATTGTCCTATGAAGCCCTTCTCAATATGGAGTCCCCACTCTATAGCTTCAACTCGATTCTAGTATTTCCTTTAGGACATATCTTTCTGCTAGTCAAGGCTGGAGAAACAGTCCACAAAGTCTAATTTCAGGTGGTTAATGTGCCATCCCCTTATAATGGCATAATGGGTAGAACTTGGCTCCACTAAATGAAAGCTATCACATCCACCTTCCACTAGGTTCTACATTTCCCAGAAGCAAATGACGTCAGGACCATCTGGGGGGACCAGACAGTAGCAAAGCGATGTATGGCAGTATCTTCAACTCGGCCACTAGCAGTTTGGACAAATGACTCAAAAGAGGAAGCTGAACCCAAGACTAGAGCTAAGAGTGCCAAAAAACTCGAAAAAGTACCAATCGATCTTGAAGACGCAGACAGATTCTTCTTTATAGGTAAAAATCTCACCCCAGAAGAGAAAAGTCAGCTGGTGGATTTCCTACTCCACTACCGAGATATATTCGCCTGGACACCTTATGAGATGGAAAGTATCGACCTAAGGGTGAAAAGCCACAAATTACATGTGAGTCCGAACTCACGACCAGTGATACAGAAGAATAGAATGTCCACACCTCAACACGTCGACATAATCAAAGATGAAGTAGCTAAATTACTTGAGGTGAATGCCATTTGGGAAGTTCAATATATTGAGTGGTTATCCAACATTGTAGTCGTCAAGAAAAAGAATGAAAAATGGAGAGTGTGCGTGGATTTCACCGATCTAAACAAAAGCATACCCCAAGGATAGCTTTTCTTTACTGAAAATTAACCAACTCGTGGATGCAACCTCCGGACATGGAAGAATGAGTTTTTTGGATGCGTATCAGGGATACCATCAGATTGCCATGCATTCAGATGATCAGGAAAAACCCTCATTCATCACACCTGTCGGGTTATTTTGTTACAAGGTAATGCCTTTCGGTCTTAAGAATGCCGGGGCAACGTATCAACGGCTGGTCGCGAAGATGTTCCATAATCAAATCGAACGGAACCTTGAAGTATACATTGACGACATGGTGATCAAGTCAAAAGAGGCTAGGCACCATCCCCGATGACCTTCGTGAAACCTTTGAGGTGCTCCATAAATACAAGATGAAACACGGCAAAATGTGCCTTCGGGATTGGATCCGGAAAATTCCTAGGGTATATCATCACTAATCGAGGAATAGAAGCCAATTTTGATCAAATCCAGGCATTGATCAACCTAAACCCACCTTCAACTGTTAAAGGAATCCAAATGCTCACTAGGATGGCAGTAGTCCTCAATAGGTTCATTAGTCGATCCTCTGATCGGTGCCAATTGTTTTTCCAACTGACCAAGAAAAAGAACCGATTTGAATGGACCTCCGAATACGACCATGCTTTGCAAGAACTAAAAGGTTACCTAGCCAAACCATCTCTGCTCACTAGCCTGATGACGGGGAAAGGTTGTATTTATATCTAGCAGTTTCCGATCATGCCATAAGTTCGGCGCTCATAAAAGAATCTTTAGATGGACAAATACCAGTCTTCTACGTGAGCAAAACATTACTCGATGCAGAGACTAGATATCTGCCCCTTGAAAAGTTGCTCCTAGCGTTTGTCGTTTTATCTCGCGAATTGTGCCATTACTTTTTGGCCCATCCTATTATCGTTTACTCGACTTTTCCACTTAAATGAGTCCTGCACCAATCCGACACTTCGGGTCGAATTTCCAAATAGGCTGTCGAGCTCGGACAATATGATATTCAGTTTCGACCAAGGACTTCAATAAAAGCGCAGATTTTGGCTGATTTCCTAAGCGAATTTTCACCAAAGCCAAACACCATGGAGAGTGAAGTAAGAATCACACCCTTCGCCAACACCACATGGATATTGTGTTGCGATGGGGCTAGTAACGCTAAAGGTGCAAGGATCGGATTCGTGCTGATCACACCATACCAAGAAACAATTGAAATCTCTACTCTCTTGGATTTTTCAGCTACCAATAATGAATGCAAATATGAAGCCCTTATCAATGGCCTCATGACTGCAAAAATGTTAGGCACCAAATCTATAAGTGTTCAATCCGATTCACAACTGGTCGTCAAACAGATGAATGAAGAATACGCTGTTTGGGATGAACGAATGATAAAGTATCTAGCAGTAGCAAAAGTTGCGGTCGAGCAATTTCTTTCTTTTGAGATTCAACAGATCAGACGAGACCAGAATAGCTATGCCGATGCACTGGCTACTTTGGCCACGGCAATTGCACAGATATAATGACGTATGATCGAGGTAGAGGCCATTTCACCTCTAGCATTACCAAGGAAACTGTATGCCCTATCGATTCTGATGAAAGTTTGATGACTCATTTCTTCCAGTATTTGTTTAATGGTACCGTGCCCCCTGATAACAAGGAGGTCCATCGAATCAGATTATGAGCTACGTGTTTTTGGCTGAACGATTCAAAGCAACTGTTTAGGAAGTCTTATTCAGGCCCTTATCTTAAATGCTTTCATCCCGATGAGGTTGCAAGTGTATTAGATGAGATGCATGCCGGTTCATGCAAGGCTTATGCAGGGGGCAGATTATTAGCTCATCGAGCTTTCACACAAGGATATTGGTGGCCCCGAATGCAACATGACACACAACAGCTCGTACAGAAATGTTCGGCATGCCAAAAGTTTTCACCAATCATCCTGCAACCCTCTGAAGAACTCAATCCCGTTGGTCATTCGCACAGTAGGGATTGGACCTCGTTGGGCTATTGCATCGTGCTTTAGAAAATCTGAAGTGGTTAATCGTAGTAACAGATTATTTTATAAAGTGGATTAAGGTCGAACCGTTGGCCACTATCCGGGATATTGATATCCTGCGATTTTTATGGAAAAATATCATCATAAGGTTTAGGATACTAAGAGCACTTATATCTGATAATGGCACACACTTCGATTGTTGAATGTGTCACGACCCGCTCCCTGTACCCAAGGGTTAAGTATCGTGATGGCCAGTAACTGAAATTACCTACGGCCAATTTTTAAACGAATTACTAAACACGAGCGAAAAAATATTTAAGTGAGTGTACTAAAATAATCATTGGAGCTTTTACTTTTATAACAAAATTTAATTAATAAAAGGGCTGATATTTACATATGAAAAATAGAATTATAAATACTATAAAAGTGCTATGTGTATCTATTCCGTAGCCTCACGTCTAAAACTCTCCAAAAGTTATTTCTGAATTGCATTGTTTTCTGAAAATTGGTAAACAGTTATAAGCACATGACAGAGTGAGAATATTATACTAAGAGCATAATTACCATGGATAAGCTTTAGGCTTAAAACACATAAAATAGAATACTTTTCTATTAGAGTAAATAAGTTGCTCATATTATAATGGAAATCCGTTTCAGAAATCATATAATATTACACTAAAATATATAACAATAACCACGGTACAGAATAAAACAGAGGTCAATGGATTCATGACAATACAAAGGTATGGACTCAAGAGGAGGCTCGTACGGATTCTAGAGGTTGCTCCCACAATAGTGTAGCACTTAGCTCCGCACAAAACAGAGGTCAATAGATCTATGATAAACAGAGGGCGGCAAGGTAACCAATTAGAAGCCAATGGTTTATTTAAGTCCCCCAAGGCGTGGGACTCCCGTGGTGATACTTACAGAAAATAATTGCTCATGAAATCATTGTCAAATAATTATTAAAATTTAAACAAACATATCCATGGGTTTCAATTTAAGCAAATAGGGTTCAGAAAATAATCAACGTGATTGAAATATTAATATAATTCATAAAATATAAATTGCGTAAAATAAATTATGGTAACTCAAAATATACGTAAAATATATTATGGTGACTCAATGTATAATATAACTCACCTTACTGTTAATTTTAACTTTTATCTTTCATTCACTGCGATCCACTAAATACTCCAAACTAAACTCAAAGTTTTATATATATATATAAACACTTAGAGAGCCGAGAGAGAGAATAAGAGAGTTTGGAACATAATGATGATGCATATAATGAACATCTCTATATATAGGGAAGAAGGTGTGGGCAGCAAGAGAATTGGGGGGCACACATTCTTTTTATACAAAAAATATTACGTTTCAGTGTATTTCGGTCTAGGAAAAATATAGAGAAAAATATAATAAAAATACCATAATACTCAGAAAATAATATTGAATAATAATATAAAGTTAAAATTATTTTTTTGAAATCATTTATAATCAAATAATACTAATATAAAATTTAAGGGACAATTTAAATTTTTGGGTTGTTACAGAATGTACAAAGAACTATGCGCCCGGTATGGAATCAAGGCTTATTATTCCACCCTAGCTTATCCACGAAGTAATGGGCAAGCCGAAGCTTCGAACAAAACCGTTCTAAGTGGTATCAAAAAACGGTTGGAGGCATCCAAAGGGAGATGGGCCAAAGAGCTCCCAACAGTACTCTAGTCATACCGAGCAACACCTCGACGTCCAACAGGCAAGACACCTTTCTCCCTAGCCTTCGGGGTGGAAGCTGTCATCCCACTAGAGATTGACTTCCCGATAGGAAAGTCTTATTTAGAGGAAAATGGAGTGAATGACGAACTACTACAAGGGGAACTTAATCTCGTCAAAGAAAGATACGAGAAGGCAATGATGTTGGCAACATACCAGCAAGACATAGTTCAGGCCTACAATAAACAAGAAAAACACTAACGGTATGTGGTTGGCGAATTAGTTTTGAAAAAAGTCCTCCCCAATGAGCGAAAAGCTGCCGATGGAAAACTTGGGCCAAATTGGGAAGGACCATACTAGATCACTAATCTGGCTGGGGAAGGGACATACGAGGTAGCCAATCAATGTGGGAATGTTCTCCCGAGGCCTTGGAATGCAATGCATCTAAGGAAGTATTATCATTAAACCTTGTAACTACAATGTAATAACGCTCAACTATGAAGCATAATGAATAAACACAAGGTTGCATCATAAAATCTTTGTCTTATTAAACTAGGCCTTTTATATTACATTTTCAATTTCATAAAAGTAAGAAATCGACAAAATTACAAGATCGCGGAACTTATTCCAACAATATTCAATGAATACATATTCCTTCTCCAATCTATCCTCTATCCTATCCAATTAAGGCTTTTCCAGCTGTTGGGCCCTTATTTAGAAAAAGAGTTGTTCGGCCTCATTTCAAACTCTATTTGTTTCATAGCCATCTCCATTTCATCCATATCCGCATAGTCCCAATAGGTTGAGTCTTTATTCTTGAAATCTGCATAGTTTTCAAGAAGATTCTCTGCTTCATACTGAGTATGGATGTAAGTAGCAGAAATCTCGTCCAAATCTTGACAGGTGGTCATGTTATTCTTATGCTAGTGAAGCAAAAGTGGGAGCTGGTCCAGAAAGGTGTAAAGTTCCGCCTGAGTAATTGGATTAAGAACATGGCTTCGCGAAACAATATCACAAGCCTATTGAAGATTCTTCAGGGGAATGTCATCATGAAGAACTTCGAAGCATAAATGGAAAAAGGTTGCAAGAACGGTTTGGGCCTTATACCATTGGTAATCCAAAGGGGGAATAGGGGCTCGGTAGGCGAGAAAGTGTTGTCTTTCAAAAAGTGTGAGTTTCAATTCCTCGATCCAGTTCGGATTCGGAGGCAAATCAGGTACAGTAGGGTCCAAACTAAAAAATGGAGGATAATGTGGTTCATTTACAAAATTACGCCAGTCAGATGAGGAGAGCTTTGCCTTTTTGGCCAAACATGATGGACTAAATCCCAAACCCTCAGTTGAATTCGGGACCTTCCGTACTATTTTGCTCGGAAGGATCAAAGTGTACCACACCAAAAGAAGATTGTCTTCCAAATAACAAATTCGGTCGAATGGTACGTAAGGATATACCACCAAGCTTTGACGAGATGGATGAACCAAGTTTAGATCATCAAACTCCACAAATCTGTGGTGAATTCGCTCCATTGTTTGGGGATGAGATGGTTCTGGCCAAGTATCCCAGCCAGTAGCAGCAGGAGTAGGGACTGCTTTACCCCACGTCGACATTTTAGAAGAGGAAGAAGAACCTCCAAGATCCATACAAGAAAATGTTGTTCGAAGCAAGGTTTGAATTCTATCATGACTTCCAGAACTTGTTCCACAACTTGTATAAATGGAGGAAAGCAAATAAGACTACTTAATGTGGAGGTATTATTTCAAGGCTAACTATCTATTTCCCCTACTGCAATAGAGAACTTGTAGTTTAAGAAGTGTTGAAGACACATACACACATACACGCACACTCTCAAAGAGAGAGAGAGAGAGTTACTAGTGAAGGAAATGAAGTTGAAATGGAAATGTCAAAACTTTCCACATTGATACCCCAACTTTATATGGAAAAAATGAACCTACCTTTCAGGATAAAAGCCAAGAATATGGAAAAAATGAACCTACCTTTCAGGATAAAAGTCAAGAAACTTTTCCTCTCTCTTTCTCTAAAGTTGTGTAACCATCTCTACATCTCTCTCTTTTTTCCCAATAAACAAACAAACAATGGATTGTGGAAGCTCACTATACGACTCTTTCGAGCTTAAATCCTTTGAACACCAATTTCACTCCGTTATTTCTTTTAGAACCCTCTCCATGCATCGTTTATCCGATCAGCACCACCCACCACCACTTCTGCCGTCGCAACAACCACCACAACCCATCTCCAAAAAGTCCTCAAAATTTTCTCGGTCGTTTCACAAACTTCTTCGATACATTTTCGGCCCCAAACAAGCGAAAGCAAGATCGTAAGACCCATTTCTTGCTGTTTTCGAGAGGTCGGGCCCGCTTTCGACCATTTTAGAAGTGCCGGAGAGTGGTAGCGGCGGCGGGATTTTGCCAGAGTTTAATTCGGTGGAGAAAACATTAGTTAAGCAAGAGGAGTCATTTACTCTCCAAAAGCAAGTTGAGGATGTCGAGAATGAAGGGGTCCGCTCAAATTATGGCCTTAACGACGCAGGTTAACAATCTGCGTACCCAGAAAGGAGAGACTGAAAAACAGAAAGCTGATAAGCTTTCCAGTCTTTTGAAGAAACTTGAGGAGAAGAAGAAAGATTCGTTGTCTCAAATTGAGGATATGACAACATGGATTAACAATCTGCAATTGGAGGTGGAAACCTTACAGACCCAAAAAAACAAATTAAAAGAACAATTGGTACGTGATAGCAATGAAGCATCGAGTCAAGTCAAGGACCTGTTGGACAAGGTCAATGAAAAACAACATAAGCTAGGGACCCTAAATAGCCAGAAAATTGAATTTGAATCTCAACTGGAGAAGAAAATTCTAGAAATGTCAGAATACTTTGTTCGGATAGGAACTATGGAAGAGGAGTCAGAAAAAAATATTGCTGATCAACGGAAGATGCTCGAAGAAAAAAAGGGTCTTATGGTACAGGTGAAGGACCTGGAACGGGAGGTGGACTTTCTACGGAACCAGAATAGTGATTTGGAAGAGCAACTAAGAAGTAAAAACCACGAGACTGATCAGATGCTAGCAAAAAAAAAAGAGGTTGCAAGATCGAATTTATGAATTGGAGGAAGACTACTGTGTTTATGAAATCCTGATCGAGGAACAACTAATGGTCCAAGAAGAAGAAGAAACAAAGAGCTACGAAGATGATGATGATGATGATGATGATGATTTTGAGTTCCCTTATGTGTGTGAAGACCCCACCTTTGTCGATGAGATCTTCTATAACGGCTAGATCAGACATGTTTTCCCTATTTTTGGCAGAGATTTGTTGTTTTCTGATGTTGAAAATTGTAAAGGTGAAGTGAATTCTTATAAGCCTCCCACTCCACCACCGATTCGGATTCTCAAGGACCGCAATCCTCCGTCACGCTCTTCTTCCGAAACCGACGAGCTCGATGGAGTTCTAGCAGGAACCTACTGTATCTGGAAACCAAAATCTGATGCGTCTGAGGTGGTGAAGTCGCCGGAGAGATGTAAGAAGAGTAGCTCGACGGGATCATCAAAGCGGTGGAAGCTTCGTAATCTTCTCTACCGAAGCAACATCGATGACAAGGACACTTTCGTCGTTCTCACTCCTTCGAATGCCAATTCGAAGAAGAAGAACAACAACAAGAAGGCCTTCGAGAGAGCAATAGAAGTAAAAGTCGCCGGAAGAGTGAAGCCGATAATGGCTGGAGGAGGAGTGATGGTGGCGCAAGAGAGAGATTGGAGGCGGTTGTTGATGTCGTACAGGCAAGATTTGGTAGGGTTCTTTGCTAACGTGAACATGTTGAGCAGAAATCTCAAGGAAATGCTCTCAAAAAAGAAAAGGGAGACAAAAAGGCCAGGAATTCAACCCTTCGTCTGCTCAGGTAGTGTAACCAAAAGTTCAACAAATGCAAAGGCAGGAATGATATTATGCATACCTTTCATGTGTCAAAACTACTTAGCAGCATATACGAATGTACAGATTAAAACAAAAAAAAAAAAACACAAAAGCAACACAAGATAAATACAAAATGGCCCCCGAACAACATCTTTACAAATTATCCAGTTCGGAAGGGATAGGAACCTCGGGATTCGGCAAAAGAACTTGGGAATATAGCTCGGATGACTCTCCAACCCCAATTCATTTCATTTTCGATCTTCAGCTTTCTCGGAAAAAGAAGTTTTACAGTTTGTTCATCTGGTCGGCATACACAGCATTTGCGTCATTCTAGGTGGCCTCAATACTCGCCTTCAACTCTATCTCATGTTGGCCCTTCATTGTCTCCTCGTCGACCCTCAAAGCCTCATAATCCGATCTTAATTTATCAAGCTAACGGGTGGCCGCTTCAACATTTTCTTCGGCTGACATCTAGCCTAGTTTAGCCGTTGTGATTCTATTCTCAGCACGTGTCAACTCCTCCTTAGAATGTTCCCTCTTCGCCAACAATCTTTTCTTTTCCTCGGCGATAGATCTTCTTTCTTCTTTGATCTTGCGTTTCTCATCATCATGTCAATCCTTCTCTTGGGTTAACCGAACCTTAGCCTCTATAAATTGGTTGACAACCTATATCAGCATACTCGTTAAAATTATAAAAGGCAACCGAAATTAGACATATACCATGATAAGCTTACCATTACCAGATTTTGGATTCCTTGACCCAGAATTTGCTAGTTCGATTGTCCTTCCAGAAGTCGGATATCCTTTGGAATATGAATACCTCGCATCATCACAAAGGCAACCCCAGCATCAGAAAATACAGAGTCAAGCGTATTTAAGGATTGACTCTCGATCATTGGTTGGAAAATATGTTTAATCGGGCCCTCCACAACGTTCTTCATATGCTCTTCGCTTGCCTGAACACATTAACGACTTGACAACAGTTCTTCCATTTTGGGTGGATGATCGGCCGCTTTGCGTAAACTACGATCAGTGGCATCCTGATTGGCCCTCCGAGCCACCTTAGATTGCCTGGTCATCCGAAGACTCTGACAAACCAGTCGATAATAGAATTGCCTCCGGTAAACGACTTCCTCGGTCTGCTTCTCCTAATAACAACACATGCGACAATCCTACCTCTTGAGCTTCTGGAGCACGATCGGACACAAGGGACAAGGCTACTCGTGGCAGAAATTGATCAATCAACACCTCGGCCGATCGTGAGGCAGCGACGGAACACCTCCAAACTACTTGCAATGCTTGCAAATTTACACCCAAGGACTCGTTTTGTCGATCTGTATTTATCACGTGATGATCTATAAAAACAAAATAAAAACAAGAGATAAAAAAACAAACACAACACAATGACGATCCACAAAAACAAACAAATGAATGACAGCTATATAGTCATTGAAATTATCGCGGCTTACTAGCACCCAACTTTCGGGGTACAATTGCAGCACCCTCAGCAAAAAGAGAGGAGGCAAACTCCCAACTCCCAGAGACCATGACCACATCTTCTGATTCTACATCAAAGGACTTTGGGAGCACCCGAATAAGTGATCTGTCCGATCACAATGCTTTGATGCAAAATAGAACGTCCCCAAGGGAGCTTGATACAGACTATAGCAATATTGTAACTCTCTCAAACCCAAATCCAAGCCCAACATATTATTCAGCGCAAGCATTGCATTTATAATCTTAAAAGCATTTGTTGTCAACAAAAAGGGTGGGACTCCGTAATGGGAGAGGATTTCACAAAGTTGGGGGTAGAGGGGAAACCTAACTCTGCCATCCACTATCGAGGATACTAACCATGGAACCCTCTCGTCGTTGGGGAATAAGAAAATATCATTCGGACGTGGTGATTCACGCTAACAAGTATATCACAAGTATATTGAAAATAGGATATACCATCAAAACTACTAAGTAGATACGTATACTTCCCCATCTGGATACAAACCCCTGGTAAAACTAACACCATAAAAAAAGGATACATAAACACTTATAATTTGGATGATGATTTGAATTGCAGAAGTAGGGGACAGGTGTCACCACCAGAAAAATCTTCAATTGATAAAGCGGTGGAGGCGCAGAATCCTGACTATTAATGCTAATGATTTAAGCAAAATGAGAGTAACCAGCACTCCCTTCCAACGGGACTATTGCCTCCTTTAGATAAATGTGCCCTCGCATTTAATGTGAAATACTGATGGACATGTCGGACTGTCAACACATGTTCACGTGATGTTAGCATATTGGGAACCTAAAAGTGAAAACCCAAAAAACTCAAACCCTAGCCGTATTTGGCAAAAATGTTATGCCGATCTCTTGTTTTGCGCAAGGAACGGGTCTATGAGGATCCTCTCTTAAAACCTATCAGAGGGATAGTACTTTGGCTATACGTTATGCCGATCTCTTGCTTTACGCAAAGAACGAATCCATGAAGATCCTCTCTTAAAACTTATTAGAGGGATAGTACTTCGGCTATACGCTATGCCGATCTCTTGCTTTGCGCAAGGAATGGATCCATGAAGATCCTCTCTTAAAATCTATCCAAGGGATAGTACTTCGGCTATACGATATGCCGATCTCTTACTTTGCGCAAGGAATGGATCCATGAGGATTCTCTCTTAAAACCTATTTGAGGGATAGTACTTCGGCTATACGATATGCCGATCTCTTGCTTTGCGTAAAGAACTGATCCATGAGGATCTTCTCTTAAAACCTATCCGAGGGATAGTACTTTGGCTATACGTTATGCCAATCTCTTGCTTTGCGCAAGGAACGGATCTATGAGGATCCTCTCTCAAAACCTATCCGAGGGATAGTACTTCGGTCATATGCTATGCCAATCTCTTGCTTTGTGCAGGGGACGAATCCATGGGGATCTTCTCTTAAAACCTATCTGAGGGATAATACTTCGGCCATACACTATGCTGATCTCTTGCTTTGTGCAAGGAACGGGTCTATGGGGATCCTCTCTTAAAACCTATCCGAGGGATAGTACATCGGCTATAAGCTATGTCGCTCTCTTTGGCTGAAGGAGCGGATCCATACGGATCCTCTCTTAAAATATATCCGAAGAACAGTACATCAGTTATACGATATGCCGATCTCTTACTTTACGCAAAAGTAAGTTCATGGGAATTCTTTTTCAAGATTTATCTGACAGATAGTGTAAACAGCTGAAACAAATTAGCCGATCTCTTGGAGTCTGCTCAAAGAATAAGACTTTGGCATAAATTTAAATTTAAATGCATATAACTCAAGCAGTGCAATTGTTTCATCAAACACAAATCTATTAACTCAAAAAGAAAAAATTCGATACATCATCTCTCTCTATATATATAAAAATAAAAATAAAAATAAAAATAAACACACACACACACACACAAATGTTTCTCCTAACCTTATCCCAAGTATTACCAATCTCTACTCCCTCAGTAGTATTCTGATTGGCAACTTCAGGGCGTGGGTAAGAAACATTTTTGCTTAGCTCAGAGTCTGTTGGAACATTCATGGCCTCCAGTGCCGATGTCTAGCCATCCTCAAATAACGTGTTCTCAAGCCTGGCAAACTACATCTCGTATACGGCGGTAGCCTCATTGTATCCTTCCTCTTTCGCTGCCTTTACTGCAGTAGCCAGATTCTCCTTCGACGTAGCAAGTGTTTCGGAAAGTTGTTCCTTCTCCATCTTCAAAGCATTGATCTCTTGTTCTATAGATATTAACTTTAAGTCCATAGCTTGAAGCTTTGCATCGGACTCTGTAACTTTACCCTCCGCACTTGCTGCTCGCAGCTCAAGCTCTTTGGTCTTCTCAACTAGAAAGTCATTCGACGACCTCAACTTATCTACTGCCCTGACCAGTCTGTTATGGCCCCCCATGGCTTCATACGTGGAAAACAAACCCTACATGTAACCATTCAATTCAAACAAAGCATAACCAACTAACCAACCAAATATAAACGCACAATTAAGCAATAAAAATGAGACATAGCCATTTACTATCAAAGAAGAATGTAGAGTTTGTGAGAAAATAGCAATATTTGACTGTTCGGCAAGGCATGCGATGTCAACCAGTAAAATTGAACTGCGACCAATCGCAGTAGCAACTTCAGCACTACCCATAGCCGAATATGCATTCGTCAACTACTAATCCTTAAGGGCAGGCACCAAAGTGATCGGAGAAATAACGACCACTAGTTCATAAGCAGAGGCCGGAGATGATACCGTAGCAACCGCAGAAGGATCAGTGTGGCTCTTTTTCCGAACTTCAGTCAATTGATCGGACGATTTTTTGCCCAATCTTTGGACGGGAGGAATAGGGTCATCATAGACCACTACAGAATTAGGAGAATTGCTTACTATGACAATCGGCGAATGCTAGGGCCAATCGGCAGTTGTAGGGTTAGAAATCGTTTGCGAAGAAAATGTCATCACCGCAGCTCTTTCATGCTTCCTGGCCGCGACAATCTTCAAAAAGTTCTTCGGCGGTATGGTGTTAGATATGGTGGCCTCCGAACTAGATGATTCTTCTTGGGATCCTTCTTCAAGAGCAACCTCTTCAATATTCTCACGTAAATGAAGAAGGATAAAAAAATCAAAACCACCGTCAACACCAAGATATATGCCATCTGTGGTTATTACTGTTCCGTAATGAGAAACGTATGCGAGCAAGACACGAGCAGCCCAACCTTGCCCTTGTTGTTCTGGTAGCCCTCTGTATGACTAAGCTAGCCGCAAAAGGGAGAGGTTTACTTAATCTTCCCACTCACTGGGATTAGTAGACTTCGGGAGCTGTGGTAAATGAACACAATTATTAGTAAAATCAGATGGCAAGACAGATATAAGGACAAAACAAATAAAGGTTACTTACAACCTAGACGCCCAGTGACCTTAGGAACAGGTCGGATCCGATCAACGCCAGGAGGAAATTCCCAAATTCCCTCTATTATAACAAACACACACCTTTACCAGAATCATGAAGCATTTGAACAAGTTGGCGCTTCACCGACCTGGGTTTGAAGTAAAACTTTGTTCTTATAATAGTACCTAATCTCAAATAGACTTAAGTTGATTCCAAGAATATCGTTTAGGGCCACTACTCCCATCACTATCCTAAAGAAATTAGGGGATAGTTGGGACGGGGGTACCCCATAAAAGTGAAGCACCTTTCGAAGGAGGGGATGCAAAGGGAATCTAACTCCTTCCTCTACTATATCTATCAAGAGGAGAGGGATTCGTTCTTCAGAACCCTCCAACAAATTATCATCGGAGGTGGGAACTCAGGGATATTATACAAAGCCTTGAATTCAGCAATACTCTCTTCGGATTCGAAAGAGGACCTCACTCGATTCATTTTAGTCAAACAAAAGCTAACAGAAATGCGAAATCACAAGAAGAAAGGGGATGAACTTACAAATAACTTTTGCCGAAGGATGTGGAAATGAATATAAGAGCTGAGGACGTGATGCGATGGGAGACGAAAGAGAAAAGGACCAAAACATTTGATTAAATACGTTCGATGCGAAATAGCGCATTGAAGAAGGAAATGACAGGCGTCATTATTTAAATAAGGATATTTAATGGACGTGTGTTACAGATGGCGCTGTTTTCCTAGGAGCCTACGAAAGTCGGCTAGGACACCTTCGGCAATCCTTTAGAAAAGAAACGTCGAAGGGGGACCAATTGTGGAAGATAAAAACTCAAGCCCAAAGCCCAAGCAAATTAAGATACGGCCCAAAGCATTTTTATTCGGCCAAGGAAAAGTTCCAAATAAAGGCTAGGCCCAAATCCTTAAAAAATCTAGTTGCAAAGAAAACAAAGTCACATGATAGGAGATTTAAACAAGATTGCTTTCTAAAAAGAGATCCGTGATATGAAGGAAAACTTTTGGATCAAATAGAAATCAACGGTAGAGATCAAAATTTACAAAACAAAGGATATTAGATCAATCCACTCTGACAAACTGAGCATCTGATAAAGAAAATCCAACGATCAAGAATGTGAACCCATATCCGAACTAAATCTAGGCTATCTAAAATACAGCAGCTTTGACAATAACAGATCAAGACAACTGGTCCACTTGCCCGACTAGTGCCTGAAGACATAAAACACCATTGGATCGGGACAGATATCCAACAATCAAGATACCAAGTGTCCACACTATAAAAGGGAAGAAGAAAATCGTTTAAAGAAAGGTACAAAAAATGATATTTTCTTTCAAAGAAACAAACAATATGTCTGAACTGTATTCTAACTTAATCGTTAGAGTGTCCTCCTGACCAACCATGGTCGGGAGAGATCACCGACGTCTTAGCATTTGTCTTTTCTACAAAGCAAAGGAAAGAGCAGCTCATCTCGATTTCCCTGTGGAGAATAAATTTCACCCTTCCACACATACAATTCTCTCTTGATCGGAGAAAGAACAAAGATTAAAAATAAATAAATAAATAGTGATAGCAAGCGAGGAAGAAAGAGAAGAAGAAGAAAAACTAGTATTTTCCTATCATTTCACTATCTCATTTTAATTTTATTGCTAAGTAAGAAAACTCTCAAAACCTTCTCTCTTTTTTTCCCCTTCAAAATAAGATTTTATTCAAATGCCTATGAGGCTAAAAATCTTGATAGAGTTTTGTTTGTAATTGCATGTGAATTTGGTGTTATATATATTAGATGCTTGAAGGTTATTTATATATTAGTAGTTGTAAAATTAGGATATGATCTTGGATTTATACTTGCATGTGTAATTTGCGATGTTAAAGAGATGATTGAAGATTTTACTTAGTCTGATCATGTGGTTCTTTACTCTGCCAAAATATTGCATGAATTTTAGAAAATTTTATACTCAAAATTTTGAGATGGTTTTTTTTCTACAAAGTTGTTAATAATGATGTCTAATTCATTCAGAAACTTTTGTATCAATTATTCTAACTTTGTATGAATTTATATGAAATTTTGATTAAATCTAAATTTTTAGACAGATTCTGTTTCATGTTTGAAAAATTACTAAAAATTCTATATTAAATCAAATCTGGTATTTTCTAAGTTAAAAATGAAATTTTAAAAGTCTAGTTTCATCCTCAATTTTTAGATTATGGATTTGATTTATAGATTTCAATGTGGAATTATTTTAAGAAAATATGACGAACATGTATCATGTAATTTTATAGTATTATTTATAACTTATTTTTAGGAATTTCTTTCTGAAAAATGACCATAACATGTTTATTGAACATTCCAAATAATTACATGAATTTTAAAATTGTCTAAATAATTTAATTGTAATTTTAACCACGAAGATTGTATTCTGAAAATTCTGGACAGAATATCAAAGAATTAAGATTATCAATTCAATTATTTATTAGAACAAAAAAATAAGTGTTGTGCTAATATATTTAATTAGATATTGTAAATTAGTAATTCATGCATGTGTGTTGTTGTGATTTATTTTAGTATTTAAAATTATTATTTCACACCATAGCTTGATTTAACTGTTTACAATTATTTGTAAACATTGATGAATTATTGTAGAATGTATATGTTAATATTTTATGTTGAAAATGGTATTAAAATGGTATAATATCGATTGTGATCTAATTTTTGCAATTATTAGTGACTATTATAGAAGTTTATTAAAATGATCAATGAAGTGTACGAAATTAACGGTTGACGGTTAATACCGGTTGTTCAGGGTGAGTCCTAGTTTTAAATAGTGTAAAAAAATTAATGGTTGACGGTTGATACTGGTTCAGGGTGAGTCAGGGTTTTGAGAATTCTTACATGAGTTGTATCGTGAAGCCCTAAGATGGCACATGACTTATTTGAACAATTTTCAATATTCAGTTTTGGAATAAGGGTGGTGGCACATAGGGAGGTTATGTATCCCTGGCAGATTGTTTACCTTGGGGCAGACCACGTATGCCACTGCTTGGGCATATAACTCTGGGCGTGGGCATTCATGGTAGTTACGGTTGGTAACACTTGAATATTTGACCAAGGGGGGTTTTCAAATTAACCATAGCCATGACTTGGTGGTTGGTAAGTTAACGTTCTTTGGTGAAATTTTGAGTGCCACCTAATTTATTAAAATTGTTAAAATTATTTTAATGTTTGTAATTTATATTTGTAATTATATTGTTATATCATGTTTACAATCTTGTTATTTTCCTCTTAAAAAGAAAGATAGGTTTGTTGTGTTTTTCTTATGAAACTCATGGCATATGTTTTGTTACCCTGGCGTTTTATGCTAGATTTTGACGATGAAGGAATAGAAGCTGAAGATGGAGTTAACGCTAACATAGAGCCTTAGCTGACTTGAAGCCATGACTGGAGCTGAATAAATTTTATTATCTTATGCATTAGCTATTAAGGATTTTATAATTTCATTAAATGTTGTATTTGGATAATTTAAAGGCTTTATTTATATTGTTTGAACCTTTGGTTATGTACGAGAGTTGGAATTTCCTATTATGATGTCTAGTTTTTAATTTATTATGTCATTTTATTTATTTAATTGCCCTTGATGTTTAAAAAATTTGAGGTATCACAAGATAAGAAAAGAATAGGTGTTTTGTGGAGAGAAAAATATAGAGATTTGAACAAATAGTTGGTTTGTGGAAGGTGAGAGAGAGAAAAAGATTTGAACAGATAGTGGGTTTATGGAGAAAGAGAAAAATTTGAACAGATAGTGAGTTTGTAGAGAAAGAAAGATAATTTGAACAAATAGAATATAAATTGTAATAGATAGAAAAAACAAGCTTGTTGAATTTCAATAGATAGGAAAAAAATAAGCTTAGAAAATTTCAAAACAGATAGTGGGTTTATGGCGAAAGAGAGAAATTTGAACAGATAGTGAGTTTGTAGAGAGAGAAAGATAATTTGAACAGATAGAATATAAATTTGAACAGATAGAAAAAACGAGCTTCTTGAATTTCAATAGATAGAAAAAATATACTTGGTAAACTTCAATAGATAGAAAAAAATAAGCTCGAAAAATTTCAACAGATAATTTTAGCATATAGATTTTTGAATAGATAATTTCAACAAATAGATTTTTTGAATAATTTGAACAAGTAGGTTAAACAAAACTAACATAAAAATGTAAAATTGAAAATAAAATGTCATCCAAAACAACACAATGTATTTCTCACCACAATATTTTACAAAGTGTGTACTTCTCACTAAGAAAAACTATCCTGTGGGTCTAACGCCTCAAGAAATACTCAAATTGGATTTCTCACCAATTTTTCAAAAAAGAAACCCAACAAACCAACTATTTGTAGTTTTTTTTTTTTTTTTTTTTGTCAATTGTGTAAAGGAAAAAAGAAAAGAAAAAGGGGTCTATGTAATCGAGTAGAACTCCAAAATGTAATTGTTGGCTTATTTTTCTTATGAAGAAAAATATCATAAATGCGAGCGTGCCAGTAAGGATTAAAAAATCCTTACAGATTAAATTCAAACCAATTATCAAGCGATTATGTTGATGATTCTTTTGCCTCAATAAAGAGGATTTCAAAATTGCCAAGTGTAAAGAAAAGAAAAATTAGTAGAAAAAAGAGAGAGACGGAGAAAGATGATTGAGTGAACAATCAAAGTAACAATTACTTATCTCTACTCATATGCTTTGAAAAATAAGTGCATAAAATGCTTTGAAAAGGAAGTGCGAAAAATAAAATGCAGGAAAATATAAATGACAAGAAAAATAGAAATTAATTGTCTTTGATTTGAGTTCTGAATCTCCCTACAATGTAGTTATGAATGGCTATTTATAGGCAAACATTTGTAAAAAAAAAACTACCTAATAACTATCTTATTCTTCCATCTCCTCCATTTCAATCTCCATGCTCTTCCATAATTTCTTTCAACCTCCACTTCATATTCCATGCTCTTCATGTTCTCCATCATCTTTCTACATTTCATAACCTCTCATAACCTCTAAATGAGGAGGAGAGTGCCGCATGTTCTGTAATTATATAAATAATAAATAATAATAATAATTATAATTTATGGTGCCAACAATAATTTATTTATTTTTTTCAATTTCTAAAAATGAAAAATAAAAAATAAAAAAGCTTAACCCCACTATAATAAAAGCTACCTAACTCTTACGCAAATTTTTAAAATTATACAACTATAAAGTCCAATAAATTTCACCAAAGTATTAAAGCTCGAGACATTAATGTCGATGCATGAACATGGATCCATACACACAGGACGCCCACAAAGAGGCAGCCATGATGATCCAAGAGAGTGGACTAACCCGGATGCTTTTCAGATGAAAGGATGGAAACAGTTGAGGGAGAACAACGTTTTAAAATCACGAGTCATGACCAGCATAAAGTGAAGTGACCTTTTACTCTTTTCTTTTCTATTATAAATTATAATCAATTATTTATTTATTTTTTATTTATGGAAAATTTGAAGTTGAAGTTTGGCGACAAAGCTCTTGCGCAATTGCACTACAAGCTTATTATTTTGGATAAGTTAGTTTGCACCAAAGAGAGCTTATTAAATGTTTTGCTCTTGATAATTCAAGAATAGGTAGATCAATTTAATTTGGGGACTACTAACTTGAGAATATATTGATGAATGCTTATCATAATTGGAGAGGAGGTATTAGCACCAAAGTCTGAAGTGTCAATCTTTGACTTATATAGGCTATGGCGGTGTTTGGGAGGATGTGGGGTGGGTTATTTTAGCCTCAAATTTGAAAAAAGTCAAGTAGCCTTTACTGTAGCTGAACCAATGATTTATATTTGAAAAAACAAAAAAACAGCTCGGCAACCTACATTACCACTTGACAGTGCATTGACAGCCTACCACTGTCACTTAGCAGGCTGTCCCACTGGTAGTAAATGACACTTTTGCCCCTTTACACCAATTTTGGAAAAAGTGAGATTAGGAACAAATTTGTCATTTCAGCCTCAAATATCATTTCAAACACATTTTTCAATACAACAATTCAAGTAAAAATCTATCCCATCTTCCCAAACACAAAAACTAAAATGGTTTGCTAAAATAGCCAAAAAGCCTAAAAAATAGCCATTTCCCAAACACTCACTATGTTTGGTATGTGCTTTTTTTTTTTTTTGTGTGACTATTTTAGTCAAAAAAATAAAACAAGTTAAAAAGTTAATAAGATAAAATGTCACATTCAAATCATAATTATTTTATTTTCTCTCTCACAAAATTCAAAAAAGCCGAAAAATCTGTCCCAAACGAGACTTTTTCGCCCCAGGCTAAAATAGCCAAAAGATTAAAAAGTTAAAAAATTAATCCACATCTCAAATGAGGGCATAATGTGTTATTGAAAACCCTACCACAAGAAAAACACAAAAAGGTGAGTTCAAAAGTAAGGAAAGGTAAGATGACTATACCATTTGATGGTAATGGCTTGCCTCCAGTTCACCATCTAAACTGGAGTGTAGAGTCTGGTCTATTAGGCTCATTTTTTTGGTTTTTTTTCAATAATTTGAGCAGTTCACATTTTAGGGTTTGTTGAGTACATTATTTCTGTAAAACATTATGTCGATTGGATAACAGATACTATGTATTTGGATCACTTTTTTATGAACAGTTAATTTTTTGACTATCCATTTTTTTCAAACAAAAGTGATCTGAATACATAATATCCGTTATCTGATCAACGTAATTTTTTACAAGGATAATGTACTTAAAAAATCTTAAAATATGAACGGTTCAGATCATCAAAAATGGGCCCAAAAGTAGGCCCAATGGACCAAACTAGATTGGACTGTCTCAGATCTGAATTGGAGGCACTCCAAACCCCCGTTTGACTATACCATTTTTCATATGCGACTACGTAGGTGTTCCTTTAGCTACTCCTTTGATTTTGAAAAACAAAAAGAAGAAATATTAATTGAAAACTAAAAAGAATACGGATACACTAATAGAATAAGAGTACCTCAATTTGATATGTCAAATTTGTGGTAATTCAACAGCTTTATTTTGACATATCAAATTAACTCCATCCAGTGTACCAAAAGTTGATATGACTTTTGGCCATGAAGACCACTTCATGCTTTTTTTTTTCTTTTTTCTTTTTTCTTTTTTCAAATAGAAAAAGACTAAAGGTACACAAAAGAGTTTAAAATTTTAAAATAATAGAATAATATATTTAATATATCGGGTAGAGAACATTCATGTCAAGTTGACATATGTTAATTTGCCACCCCAACTATCAAAAAAATTTGATATACCAAATTTTAAAGGTTTGAGTGAACATGCTCCAAGGTCACAATAAAATGACAATGAGAATGAAAATAATTATAAAATAATGGAGATAAAAAATAATTACAATAGAAATGTAAAGTTAACAAACTTTCTCCATTTTTCTATTTTACTTTTTCCTCTTATTTTTTATTTTCCTATGCAACTCTCCATCACCAGCCATCACCATTGTCACTCTAGCTCTCCTCGCTATTATAACCACCATTGCTATCCTCTTCACCACCTTCAGCCCCACATCTACCAACCCACAACACCCTTTAGTATTTTGCTAACCTCATCACCAATGTCCAACCTTTGCACTTACTTTTCCCATATTGCAACCCCCTCTTCTATCTCACATTGCAAAATCATACATATCTCTCTCTCATTTTTGTTGATCGTGATCTTAGTGTTTATTAAGAAGGGAACAAATGAGATGAAGGAAAAAGATAGCAAGGTATGTGATTGCAAGTGGAATGAAGGGATGCTCGTTGTAAGGAAAGGTTGGGTAAGAAATGTGAAAGAGGAATGAGTGGCATTGAGGGAGGGTGTGGATGGTTGAGAAGGACATATTATTTTGGGTATGACTTATAAATTAGTTTTTTGCTTATTATGAAAAGATGTGTGAAAAAGTAAAAATGTGATGTGATTCAAATATGTCTTTTTTGGGGTGAATACGTGATTCAAATAAGTCAATAAGTTAATAAATTGGCTTTTTTAACCTTCGTTTGGGATGAATTTTTCTAACTTGAATTTTTTTTGACTATTTTAGTATGATTAAAAAGTTGTGTTTGGGATGATAATATGTGTCTTTGGTTTCAGTTTTTAGATTAAGTTTTTTGAAAATTGAGTTTTTTTATTTTTTTGTTTTTTATGTTTTTTTATTTTTTTTGTTTTTATTGAATATTTTTAAAATTTTAAGCATTTTTTAAACTTTTTTAGATACACCTCACTTAGATGTATCTAAAAAGTAAAAAATTTGTGAAAAAATATTTTAAAAAATTAATAAATATATAAAAATATGAAAAATATACTGAATTCTCGTATTTTGTTTTATATTTTTGGTATTTAGTGAATTTTTTTAAAAAAAATTCACAAAAATTATACTTTTTATGTGTATTTATGTTAGGTGTGTTTAAAAATTTTAAAAAATTATTTACAATATTAAAAAGATTCAGTAAAAATAAAAAATACAAAAAACAAGAAAGTAGAGTTTTCTGAAAAGTATTTTTAAAAAATAAAAAACAAGCAAAGTAAATAAATTTTTTTTTTTTTTTTTGTAATTGATTTGATGATTGTGAGAGAAAAAATAAAATAATTATAATTTAGATATGATATTTTATTTTATTGATTAAAATAACTTATTTTATTTTAATTGACTAATAATTAGTCTCAAAAAGTTCATTCCAAAGAACACCTTAGTTCATCCCAAAAGAGACTTAGAAGGAGATAGAGAGAAGAGAGAAAAGGGAGGGATATTTTTGTCATTTCAAGATAAATTTTATAATATTTTTTCAAGTTTATATATATTGCAATTTTTTTCAAAAATATTTTCATATTTTTTTAAAAAAAAATAAAAATGAAATTGATAAGAATCGGTGTTGGGCCACCGCCATAAGTTGCTTGTTTTCTTCTTCTTATTTTTTAATTGGCTCTTTACCGTTTCGCTGTAATTCCATAGGGGTTCTCCCCGTTAAAAAATTCAGTTCCCCTTCAATCACCAAATTGCTGGAAGACATGTTAGATTCATCAAGATATTATTAGAAATGTCAAAAACTTTATTAAAACTTTTATTAAATACTTCTTATTATATACCTTGTATAAATATGAGATCTATATTAATAAAAATTTTGATAGAAATATTTTTTATTCATCAATGCTCATCAAAGAAATGCGTGATATTTTGTACAGTTGGGCCAAACGCATAAAATATCGGAAGCAACACGTGTCCATTCATTGAGCCCAATCTCCCGTACCCGTTCACGTGGCAGACATAAGGCTCCTATGCCGCACTCTCGAATTCCAGAAAGGCTCGAATCGGATTGCAAAAAGTGTTTCTTTTCACAAAAGTCGCTCATAAAATCTCTGCAAAAGGTCCCTCGTCTTTTCTCTCTCTCTCTCTCTAAATATACATGCCTGTGCTATGGATGCTCTGCTTTCACCACAGCAGGGCACAAAGATGGAGGCATTTACCAAAATAAGCCTAAACAGTGAAGGAATTCCCAAACTAAGTCTATTTTTCAAAGAATTCCCAAAATAGGCTAAATCGCGGTTCCAAATCGCGAGTTCAACACTTTTTGCCCCGCAGTTGCCAAATCTTGAAATCGCTGTTACAAAGTGCGAGTTTACTTAAGAACTCGCGGTTACAAACCGCGAGTTTAATTAAACTTTTTTACCCTTTCATTCCGAGCACGAGTTCATCCCAAAATTCGTTCTGAACTCGCGTTTCCAAAACACGATTTCATTTTCGTTTAAACTCGCATTTTGTAATCGCGATTTCATCAAAAATTCTTTTTCTTTGAACTCGCAGTTTGTAAACGCGATTTTTGGCAAGTTAAATGAAATCGTGGTTCTGAACCACGATTTTAAAACGCATATATATACCCCAGCCCCGTGTTTTGTATTCACGATTTCTGTTCTCTCTCTCCCTCTTACTCCTCTCTGTTCTCTGTCTCTCTCGAGCTCTCTCTCTCTCGCGAGCTCTCTCTGTTCTCTCTCTCGAGCTCCCGCTGTCTCTCTCTCGAGCTCACTGCTCTGTCTCTCTCTCGAGCTCCCTGCTCTGTCTCTCTCGTTGGTATGCTTTCTCTCATCTTAGTGCGAATAAATTACCATTACAGTTTATATTTGTGAATATATTTGTGTTTGTGAAAATGTGAATAAATTAGGGATAGGGTTCATGTATGTGGGGTTAGGGTTAGGATTTATATTTGTGAATAAATTAGGATTAGGGTTCATGAATGTGGGGTTAGGGTTAGGGTTTATGTTTGTGAAAAAATTAGGGTTATGGTTGATTTTTGTGAAATTTTTTAAATATAGGTAATTTGTTGGATGTTGAATGTGAATGTTGAATTTTAATTATATTTGTTGAATGTTGAATTTTAATTATATTTGTTGAATGTTGAATTTGTTAAATGTTGAATTTGTGAACGAAAATATATTTTAAGTATAGGTAGTTTGTGAATGTTGAATTTGTTGAATTTGTTGAATTTGAATCAAAACATATTTGTTGAATTCATAATTTGTTGAATGTTGAATGTGTTTAATTATATGTAATAATAATAATTTTCTTGTATGAAAACAAATTTTGAATCAAAACAAATTTAACGAATAATGAAAACATATTTTCGTTTCTTTTGAATCAAAACGTATTTAAGGAATAATCGTGACATTCCCTTTTATTGTCATTCCAATAAATTACCTTTGTCCTATGCAGCTAAATTAATTTTAATGCTGTTAATTAATTACATAAGAAAGAGAAACGTTAATTTGGCTGTAAAAATTATTATTAATTAGGTGATGCGGAGTAGTAATAAATTAAAATTAATAAAGTAACCAAAATAATTTGATTCGAAATTTCAATTTGTTAAGTAAGAATAAGAAATTGAAAAGTAAGGAACAAAATTTGTGATCAGAAATTGCTATGGAAGTTTTCTCATCATTTTGGCCAGGAGCAAATATATATATATATATATTTATTTTTTCAAGATAGGGATATGGCAAAATAGAAAAGTCAGATATTTCGTTTTCTTACAAAATTTTTTTAAATATTATATATATATATATATTTATTGTTAATATTTTATATATTTATTGTTAATATTATATATATAATGTTTTATATATTTATTTTTAAATATTATATATATATATTTATTGTTAATATTTATTTGAAAATATATATATATATTTATTGTTAATATTTTCTATGGGTGACCCTTTACGTAGTACACTAAAATTTTATTAACAAATTAAAAATCTAACTACTTAGAATGTTGACCCGAAAAAAAAAAGAAAAAAAAAAAAAGAATTCAAATCTAATCGGTTTGTAAAATTGATGCCACATGCCACTACGATAAGTAAAATTGGTTTAACTAAGTAAAATTTTAGTTTACTTGAATTTCATGTCCCATTTACGATTGAATTTCATTTTCGAGTTTTTCCTCCTTAAATTTCATGACATTCCCTTTTATAAATTTGATATAAATAAATGACTTTTTAAAAGTGATTCACAAAAAAATTGATATAAACATTAGAGGTCGAGTCGAATATAAACATTAGAAGTCAAAAATTTACTTTTTACCTCTTTGCGAAAAGAGGCTTTTCAAGTCGTCATGGAAAATGCTATTATGAAAACATTTGATATAAAAAAAACAAAAAAATTATTTAGGAATTATGTTTGAAAGAGTCATTCTCGATAATTTTTGAAATTTTTTTAGTTATCCTACAGTGAAATGAAAATTTTTTATTTATAAAATGGAAAAAAAATGAAAAAGAGAAATATTGATTTAGATCATTAAGCACAATAGGTCATTACTGAAAGGGGAAAAACAAAAGAAGATTGGTAGTAGTGGCATTAGAGTACAGCATAGAGTAGCTAAACCATGTTGCAATAAAAAATATATAAAAATCAAAACAATTTTTTTAAGGGTAAATTATTATTATTATTTTTTTGTTGAAGAAAATATAATTAATCTCATACTTTTGACATAATAACAATAGATTCCCTTGAGATTTTAATTCACATAACAATTAGTTCATTTTTCATCAAAAATTCGTTACTTATATGAATGAAAAAATAATATTAATGTATATTTATATTTATTTATTTCAATGTATATATATATATTTTATCAGCTAAGAAAAATTTCATTAGCAGTATTAAATTAAAAATACAGGAAGATAACATATATCTAGAGAGATTCGAAAAATACAAATTACCTCTACCATTGTTACTCCCATCCCTATAACCAATCCCTTGAGTTGACAAAATATTTTTTTTTTTTTTAACAAAAATAGAAGAACTGAACTCAACAAATAAAATTTAAGAAAATTTAAGAACTGAACTCAACAAATAAAGAATTTTAACAAAATCAAGAAAAAAAAAAATTTAAGAACTGAACTCAACAAATAAAATACATGAATCCCACAAATCAACCCACACAACCCACGGCAGAAGCCCCCATGCTGTACTGCACTCTTCTGTTCCACACAACCCAAAGCAAAAACATCTAAGAAAAATGCTTGGTAGCTCAAATTTGTGTGGCTCGAATGTCTCAAAACGATGTCGTTAATCATGAAAATTCAGACTACCCAGCATTGTTGAACAGCATGCCCTCTTGATTTTTTTATTCTGTTCCGTAGGTTTTTCACCCACTGATCCATAGCATCAGAATACCCAAACTCAAAGCATGCACTCAGTGATATGAGAAATCAAACACCTTTATCTTTCATATATGTTTGTATGTTGTCTCATATCTTCGTTACATAAGTGTGACACAATGTTGTTGTTCATCTAACGTACGGATGTATTTCAAGTATTTGTTTTATGAACTTGAAGTTTATGAAATAACTACATTTATAACTGCACATTTATTAGTTCATGACTTTCTTTATTGAATTGCAATGAGTTAATGAATGTTCTGGATTCACGAATGGATTAATGTATGTTGAATTATGTGAATAGTTAAAACACATAAAACATAACAGGTAGCTCGAGAAAGAAGAAAGGGTCGCCTTCCAATTCCTGGAAGTCCGGTCAAAATGATGACTCTGTTAACGAATGGGGGGTTGACATATAACTAAACTTGGGGGGGGGTGGACAAACAAGCTCAAAGCCAATGGTTGGTCCAGTTGGGGAACTAAATAAAGTTCATACAAACGAACAACCGCCTTGAACAACACATAAAACAGAACAGGTAGCTCGGTTAAAAGCTTCCCTTAACTACGACTTGTGAAATAGGGATCTTGTACATAAAGAATTTCAATTTCCATCGGGAAAGAAGAAAGGGTCGCCTTCCAATTCCTGGAAGTCCAGTCAAAATGATGACTCTGTTCAGGAATGGGGGGTTGACAGATAACTAAACTTGGGGGGCTAGACAAACAAGCTCAAAGCCAAGTGGTTGGTCCAGTTGGGGAACTAAATTTAAAACCCCATTGGTTTTACTTGATTTGCTTATCAAAATCACTATTTACAATTAATTATACACAAACAGATTTACCTTAACACCAATTTCATGTATGTGGGATTCTCAATTCAGAAAGTCACATGGCAACAGTGAATTCACTGATTTACCTTACAGTGAGCATGCCCTTATTTTGTCGGTATATGCAGGTGGATTGTCAAGTCATGTGACTTGGTGCACAGACTTTGGTTTTCTCAATTTGTTGCTCAATTTTTTAATTACAATGACAACTCAACACCAATTTGATATATGTGGGAATCTCAATTCAGAAAGTCACATGGCAACAATGAATTCACTAATTTACCGTCAGTGAGCATGCCCTTATTTTGTCGGTATATGCGGATGGATTGTCAAGACATGTGACTTGGTGCACAGACTTTGGTTTTCTCGATTTTCTAATCGATTTTTTTATTACAATGACAACTCAACACCATTTTCATATATATGGGAATCTCAATTTAGAAAGTCACATGGCTACAGTGAATTCACTGATTTACCGTCCGTGAGCATGCCCTTATTTTGTTGGTATATGCAGATGGATTGTCAAGACATGTGACTTGGTGCACAGACTTTGGTTTTCTCGATTTTCTAATCGATTTTTTTATTACAATGACAACTCAACACCATTTTCATATATATGGGAATCTCAATTTAGAAAGTCACATGGCTACAGTGAATTCACTGATTTACCGTCAGTGAGCATGCCCTTATTTTGTTGGTATATGCAGATGGATTGTCAAGACATGTGACTTGGTGCACAGACTTTGGTTTTCTCGATTTTCTAATCGATTTTTTTATTACAATGACAACTCAACACCATTTTCATATATATGGGAATCTCAATTTAGAAAGTCACATGGCTACAGTGAAGTCACTGATTTACCGTCAGTGAGCATGCCAACTATATAAACGAGTAAAGGTGAAGACACAACCTTACAACTCATTTCGCCCTACGAAATTATCATTTATTTGCTTTAAAAAAATTAGCATGGCTACATGGTTCATGGGAGGGAGTGGTGGGAATCGCAGAGGTGGTACGAACTTGCAAAGGGGTGAAAGTTCACGACCAGGAGGGGGGAGGGGAAGTGGCGATGCTGAAGATGAAACACCATTTCCTTTGTTAGATGCCTCTTGTGCTTATCATGATAGGTTTGGGAAGCGACATTTTGTCATGCCCAAGTACTATCGAGATCCATGTGGTTTGGTGGAGGAGCCATCAGAGAATCAAACAGGATATGGTTATGCAAATGCTAGACTTCTGAAGTGGCCCGCACTATTTATAGAGCGAGTGCAAAATGAAAGGTTATGTCGGGAAAGACGACTGAAGGTGCCAAAAGCACGTTCTGTTGAGATCCAAAAAGAAGATCCTAATAATGTTGATCGACTATGTCAAAGACTACAACGTGAGATTTCTCAAATGGGTCGTAGGTTGGCCCGCGATATGCAGCTACTCATAGTTAAGAAGGATGCCCAGAAGAACAAAACAGAACCAAATGATGCGGCTATCAAGGCTATCATGGAGGATCCTCAGCTTGTCTCTGACGCTGAGCTTTCGGATTGTTCAGACTCTGAGCCACCTACCGATTTAAGCGCGAATTAGGTGTTAATGTCTACACTTTGGCAATATTAGGTCATGCATTCATATGTAATGTCTGTGTTAGAGTAAGTGTTTCCGTAATGAGTTTGTCAGATTGTCTACCTAATATTTGTCTGTCTTTTTTTATGTTTATCTACGTATTGTGTGTTAAGTTCATGGTGTCCACAATGTATTCTTGTCCGAGACTTATGTCTGTACTACTTATGTCTGTACTACTTATGTGTTTTTTCTTCAAGGTTTTATGAATTACATTATCACCTTCTAACCTAAAACAAAGACAACAGGAAAAAAAAAAATTATTTAAATGAAAACGGCTTTAGTAAAGCCAAAACAAATTTCTGAATAACACATTCTAACCCAAAACGAAGACAACAGAAACAATAAAAATTAAAAAACTTTACATGAAAATGGCTTTAGTAAAGCGAAAATAAATTTATGAATTACATTATCACCTTCTAACCCAAAACAAAGACAACAGAAAAAAAAAATATTATTTACATGAAAACGACTTTAGTAAAGCCAAAACAAATTTATAAATAACACATTCTAACCTAAAACAAATACAACAGAAAAGAAATAAAAAATAAAAAACTTCCCATGAAAATGACTTTAGTAAAGCGAAAAGAAATTTATGAATTATATTATCACCTTCTAACCTAAAACAAACACAAGAACAACAAAATAAATTTACTTTAGTCAAACCAAAAAAAAATGCTGCATTACACATTCTAACCCAAAATAGAAGACAAAATAAATTAACATGAGAACAGTTTTAGTAAAATAATTTTAACCTAAAAATTTATTCTGAAATACATTATCACCAAAATAATGACAACAGAGAAAAAAAAAAAAATTTTCACTTAAAACAAAGTAAAACAAAAAAATTTATGTTAAAAATAAAACTTCACTTAAACTCGCGGTTAGAAAAAGCGAGTTCAGAAGAAAAAAAATTTTAACCTAAAACAAACACAAGAACAACAAAATAAATTTACTTTAGTCAAACCAAAAAAAAATGCTACATTACACATTCTAACCCAAAATAAAAGACAAAATAAATCAACATGAGAACAGTTTTAGTAAAATAATTTTAACGTAAAAATTTATTCTGAAATACATTATCACCAAAATAATGACAACAGAGGAAAAAAAAAAAATTTTCACTTAAAACAAAGTAAAACAAAAAAATTTATGTTAAAAATAAAACTTCACTTAAACTCGCGGTTAGAAAAAGCGAGTTCAGAAGAAAAAAAATTTTAACCTAAAACAAACACAAGAACAACAAAATAAATTTACTTTAGTCAAACCAAAAAAAAATGCTACATTACACATTCTAACCCAAAATAAAAGACAAAATAAATTAACATGAGAACAGTTTTAGTAAAATAATTTTAACGTAAAAATTTATTCTGAAATACATTATCACCAAAATAATGACAACAGAGAAAAAAAAAAAAAAATTTCACTTAAAACAAAGTAAAACAAAAAAATTTATGTTAAAAATGAAACTTCACTTAAACTCGCGGTTAGAAAAAGCGAGTTCAGAAGAAAATTAAATTTTTATGAAATCGCGTTTACAAACTGCGAGTTCAAAGAAAAAGAATTTTTGATGAAATCGCGTTTACAAACTGCGAGTTCAAAGAAAAAGAATTTTTGATGAAATCGCGATTACAAAATGCGAGTTTAAACGAAAATGAAATCGTGTTTTGGAAACGCGAGTTCAGAACGAATTTTGGGATGAACTCGTGCTCGGAATGAAAGGGTAAAAAAGTTTAATTAAACTCGCGGTTTGTAACCGCGAGTTCTTAAGTAAACTCGCACTTTGTAACAGCGATTTCAAGATTTGGCAACTGCGGGGCAAAAAGTGTTGAACTCGCGATTTGGAACCGCGATTTAGCCTATTTTGGGAATTCTTTGAAAAATAGACTTAGTTTGGGAATTCCTTCACTGTTTAGGCTTATTTTGGGAAATGCCTCCACAAAGATGCTCCACTCACCTCTGTGTGATTCTTCTATAAAGTCTAGTTCGTTTGCTTTTGCTGTTTCTAGAAATGTTCATGGTTCTTTCATTACATCCTATCGTACCTCCCTCATGGGGTAACAATTCAACAACTTCAAAACATTATTGAACTCTCTGATTTTCATTAGAATTTGGCTTGAAGGAAATGGTTTCAGCAATTTGATTACTCAAATGTTAATGTTGCATCAGGTTGAAGTTAAGTAGAAGAAGGCAGAGTAATAACACTGAGCAAAGAGTTTTCAGTAAGGTATGCAATATATATATATATTTTATAAGGTTATTAATAATTCCCCATCTAACCCCTTGACTATTGGCTTGGCTTAGGTTGGACAAGGGGGCCGTGGCAAACCTAAGACTGCTAATGTATATGGTCGCCGTACAGAAGAACGTGTGCTTGAGGTACATTTTGTTTGTATATATGTTTATGGGGCTGGTTGTTATGGCTTAAATTCAGTGTCAGATGGTTTGGTGTAGCTTCTAATTATAGTTATTAGGCAGAAATAACTTAAATAAGCTGAAAAGGTGTTGATTATTTGGAAGTTGGGGAGGGATTCTTTCAGCTTTAAAAAAGCTCTAGTTTTGCATTTGACAACTTGGTTTCAAATATTTCTAATGGCTGCTCAAGGTCTTCTAGTTATAGGCTAGAAGGGGAATCACACACACACACACACACATAACCTTTAATGCTTATTTATCTTTGTCAATATATCTTGTCATTGGAGGTAAGAGAAATGTTTTGGAAGAGTGTATAGGAAGAGAATTGTCAGTGGAGGATAGGAAGAGTGTATGCAAGTACCTTTCAAGTTTTAATTGCTAATGCAGAAAATAGTCCCTTTAGGGTAAGAGGCTGGAGTGGAGGTGCTTGACGTTGGCTGCCCTGGTTTGGTTAGGGTCTTTGTTAGGCCTATCTTTTAATTAGAGTCCTTTTTTCTCCCCTTCTCCATTGCTTGTACTTGGGTTCGTCATTCTCATGTTTGATTACTTAAAAGGAGATAAAAGTTTTGTGAGGGAATTAACATTTTTAAGTCCCTTGAAGACACAACAAAAACATATATATATATATATATATTTATATTTTGACATTAATGGAATTCTCTTTTTAGGTTTGTGTGCAATTTAATGTATCCCTTGTTGAGAGAAGTTGGTTCTTCGATCCTTCATTGTAATTAACCTCACTCTCGTCCTACGTTACTCAATTTACTGCATGGCTGGTCAATGTTGATGTAAATTTTAGTTGGCATTGATAAAAAGCTATACCAAGTACCAATTATCATACCCAAGACAAAGAGGGAAAATGGAAAACCATTTATGTGAATTTTGAATAACATCACAAATTATTGTTCTCTTAATTTCCATTAATATGGATATCCCATAGTACAATGCAATTTGTCCATAAGATGAATCTGATTCTTTCATGGCTTTTTATATCTATCATTCCTTCATTGTGTGTACTGCCATTATCAACTGGGTTTTAGCTTCAATCATAGTAAAATTTTGTGACATGCACAAATAGACATTCATGTTTTCCGCTTCTTTATGTATGGAATTTATTAATTTTAGGAAGAAGCTCCTGAAATGTTAGAGAGCGGGCCGTTATTCAGAGTATTTCCAGGTCAGGCATATCCACTTGGAGTCTCAGAACTTGAAAGTGGAATCAATTTTGCTATTTTTTCACAGCATGCAACTGCAGTCACACTTTGCTTGTCACTTCCAGACAGGTTAGAATGCTATTTCTCTTATGTCATCAAGTTAAAGTCTAATCATGATTTATGCATTACATCGAAAATGTAAGAGAAACTTGACTTCTATTTAGTTTTCTACTCTCGTTAGTCTTTGGGTATTGTAATTTCATTGCCATAACTTTTCTCATCAAACCTTACTTTGCTTTTTGTTCCTAGTCAGTCTGACATGTGATTATTACAGGAAAACTGAAGTAAATGAAATTCAAACCTAAGATTTAAGAATATTACTAAATGAAATAGTGGACATGGACCAGTTTGTGCCTAGAGGGTGGAAATCCTCACTCTAATCTCCCCTCCTCGCAGCTCCATTACACTCAAGCAATGACTAGTGGATGGGTATGCAATGCCAACTACCATGTGTTCCCCCCCCCCCCCCCCCCCCCTCTCTTTATAAACCTCTTGAATTGAGCTCTCAGTTTTGATCATGAAAAGTAAAAATTCATGGAATGAGAAGTTCGGGTTTCTAGAGAAAATGAAAAACCTCAAAACTGTGCTCTCTTAATGTTTGAGAAAACATGAAAGTATGGGCGTGTACTCGAGCCAACTTCTGACACACAACACGTGGAGCCCATTACAACAAATTCAAAGGTCAATACAATGGAGCCCAAGTTTTTGTCACACTGAATTGCAAACACACACTGCATATTGTAAGACCCAGTAAGGTTTGGTCCCAAAAGCAGCATAACTGTATTTAATTACAAAGGAATTGTTGCAATGGCCTAGTTATGAGGAGGAGGAGGAAGATGAGACAAACCTTATTTTTCATACCTATTAAGAAATCTTCCAAATTGCAAAACATTAATTCGATCATTATTCCTCGTACTAGAGATGATTGGGTTCTTCTATCATTTCCCTGAACATAAGAATCAGTTTTGGACCTAGAATCATAATAATATGAGCCATCAATTTACTCATCAGAGTTATAGAAACCCAAGAATAAACAAAAACCCCGTAACTGTTTGCTGGTATGGTAGTGTGAAGGATTTCTTCCAGTTGCATGAACAATAATTTCTAGTTTTATACTGTAAATCTATTGTAACATAACTTTTCTGTTACAATTTACAAATGACTGCAGAACTGAAATAGAATGCATGATGCTATTTGAAGTTGGGATTAGACTGTTATGATTTTTCTTTCTGAATTGAATTTGGAAGTGATATGAATTATTTTTTTCTTCTTTTCACTTGTTCTTTTTCTTGTAGTCTACTGTAGTTAGTTTTTCTATGATGTAAATGATTCATTATTTAGGGAAGAACATGACAAGCCAGACGGTGGAATGGTAGAGCTGAGACTGGATCCTCACATGAATAAAACTGGAGATATATGGCATATATGTGTCGAGGTAATCTTTGCTATTCAGATTCTATTAAAGCCACCTCTTTTTGTGATAACTTTGATTAACATGGATGGCATTCCTGATTATTCAGCAAACTGTTTCCTATATGTACTTGTATTAGGTTAAAACTTCATATTTGCATTAACTTCAAACTGGAAAAAGATAAAAAATCAGGTAGGTTTAGGGTGTGTTTTATTTTGTTAAAGCAAATATGTTAAATCTATGTCTTTCTAGTTTAAAGTCATATTCAGGCTTCATTTATAGTAGCATTTTTTAACCTACTATTGACTCTGTACTTTCATTAATTCATCATTACTTTCCATGTGCATAGCATTGTCATGAATTGAGTATTTTTAATTCATGAAAAATATGTATGCGTGAAATGGCCCAAATCTATAGAACCATAGTGGCAAAGTTGCTGGTGTGGCATCTAAGCAATAGGTGCAAGGGTTTGAATCCTATCATTTATCAGAGGAAGACAAAAAGGAGAATTTTCTGAATTATGTAGTTCTGTTCACAAATATTATGTTACTCTGGATTTGTAATAATTTGTTTCATGTTTAAATAAAAAAGGCAAATATATGCTCCATTTTTGAGTACTTGAAAGTTGAAACCATTCATCTGGGGGACTCCTTCAACCACATTGTGCAAGAGCATCATCTGAAGTCATTTTTAAAATGATCTAGATCTATTAGGTACTCAATAAATTGCTATTTTCTTGTTTTATATTTCAGAGAACCTTTCCGGTTCAATCTGAATTTCTAAGTCTACTCCTGTATCTTGGGAAAATTCTTATTTCTAAGCAGTCATTAGACAGTATATCTTATTTTGGGCTTGTTCTACTGGAATGTTTATTAGTATATTTTTTATCATTAGTGTTTGTGGCAGATCTAAAATTCTATCAGCAAAAGCAATACTTCTTTTCTAGTAATTGGAGCTACAATTATTTTATTTATTAGAAGTGTTTATTGTTGAGTACAATTGAAGGTGCTCTTATGAATCCAGGATCTGCCTCGGAGTGATGTCCTGTATAGTTATCGTATGGATGGTCCTCGAGGCTGGCATCAAGGGTATCGATATGATGACAACATTATTCTAATTGATCCTTATGCAAAACTAATTGAAGGCCGCCGGTTTTTTGGTGATGCAAGTCATAAGATGGCTAAATTCTTTGGAACTTATGATTTCAACAGCTTGCCATTCAATTGGGGAGAGAATTACAAGCTTCCAAATATACCTGAGGTAAATATAGTGAGTTACTTAACTTGCATCAGTTTTGACTTATAAAAAGAGAAAGATTAATTGCCTAAAAGGTTGTCCCATCTTCAAATTGCTAGCCTCTCTTCTCCATATGTTCTCTTATTTCATTCCATTCTGTTGTTGGTTCTAAGTTGCATAATTGAATATTTTTGTGTTGGGCGTCTTAATTATTTTTACCTATTACCTAAGTGCTTCTTTGTAATCTTTGCCTTTTTTGCTATTCTTCTTGCAGAAAGATCTTGTTATATATGAAATGAATGTTCGTGCTTTTACAGCTGATGAATCCAGTGGGCTGAATCCAAGCATACGTGGCAGCTACCTTGGTGTTATTGAGAAGGTAATTACTTATTTATTGAACTGAATACATTCTAAAAAATGCTACGAGCACCCACTCTTATAACAGTTTCAAGTTATTATCTTGAGAAAGGTTCTAGCAATTGTTCCTTTTAACATTGGTAACTGATTATTGAATGACTAATAGATGCTTAAATTAATATGGTGTAATTCTCTTCTTGGATGATTTGCTTATATAAACAAGTAGTCTTGTTCCTGAAACTGAATCCACATTTAGCCAGCATTGTCCAATTCTAGATGAGTGCTTGGGAAACCATAGGGATCTACTCTTTCAGACGTTGGCTGAATGGGCACCAAAATCATTTTTAGGATAGGATCACTGTAAGAGTTTCTAGGACATGTTTGCGCTTACTTTCAGTTGAGCACTGTTATTTTGGTGATCAAAATAGAGAATCAGCATATACACATTTGTGGTTGGAGATCAAAAGAAAAATAGTTAGCATGTTTAATCCTAATAATAATTGTATTTGGTAGGGAAGAATATGGAAATTGTAGTAGGAAATCCAAATTGAAGAGAGCAATCTCTATTATAGTTGGTTAATTGTTGTTATGATGATTGGAATGACAGTTTTAATCTATCACTTTGGTAATATTAGCGAATTGAGGATGTTTCTTAAGTTGTATAGGTTTTGATCATAGAATTGTTACATATTAATTTTATATATTGTTTTAAATTTTTGGTTCTAACTCTCCTTTCTTGTTAAGCTATCCCTGCTAGAAACATTTCTTATTACAATCTTGGTTAACAACACTTGGTTTGAAGTAAACATTGACCACTTTAAGCCACATGCAAGATTGGGAAACCATGTAGCTTCTTGTTTCAGTTCTGAGGCTATCTGTGGGTCATTGGTTTGGATACCTGATGTGCTTTGCCACATTCTTTTTATTGATTTTTGTTCTTTGAATCACAAATACAATGTGCCTTTATTGACTTGTTTTGCAAGATCGGTGAATATTTCTAGATCTCAGTTTCCTACAGCTGTAAGTTAATATACAAATTCTGGACTTATAGAATTCTGACTTGATTTTTATAACTCCTATTGGCATAAACCCAAATGAAATCACTAAACTACATTCATTGATTAATAAAATTTCCTGCAAAATAAAGTTTAGTACCATGAATATGGGTCAGCTGAAATTTTTTAAAGGTGGTGTAATATTTAACATGGGTGCATATCAACTATCTGGGTGGTATCACCTGATTTTTTTGAGGATTTGGAATACCACCCATTGATCAATCAAATAGAAATTCAACAACTAAAAAGAAAGATAGATTCTTGGGGATCCTTCGTTTCTTCAAACAGAATGAACAGAGATAGAAACTGACCGATTCCCAATATGCCTTTAATTAGAAATTGACCGATTCCCAATATGCCTTTCTGGATATTCCAATGTTATCAAAGAACTGCTTTTTTCTTTTTTTGGTCAATCACCAAATTCTCTAATGATTCTGCTCTGGTGCCTTATGTTTTATCTTGCATTCACTTCTGTTTATATATATATATGTATATTTTTGTCCAACATTGGCTATGTTTTATCAAGTTTTTGAATACTTAAGTTTCTCCCTTTAATGTGTGGTTGTGGTGAGGAAACAAAAAATGATTGTACTACTGGAATCATAATTTTTTTAATAATAAATTTGCAAATTGCTTAGTTGTTTGAACTAATTTCACTTGAAAAAATTTTTGCTCAGGTTTTCTATTATGCACTTGTGATGAGATTTATGTATGTTATATAATTTTAAGTCAGAATTGACCATGGATGTAATCTTTTTTATATATCATGGTTTTTATAACATTTATTTCCATTTAAGATACCACATCTTCTCGAGCTTGGTATCAATGCTGTGGAGTTGCTGCCTGTCTTTGAGTTTGATGAGTTTGAGTTCCAGAGGCGTCCAAACCCTAGAGATCACATGGTAATTCTTTACCTTTTTTGTTTTT
>CM069905.1:132498912-132525912 GCA_036172215.1 Camellia granthamiana
ACCGAATTTGCAACTTCGGTCAGCCGATCATTTTCTGCCTGGAGTTCAGCCAATTGCTTTTTGGCCTCCTCCAGCTCGGCCCTTTTTGCTTCGGCCTCCGCCATGGCCTCCCTGGTGTTCCTCCTCAGCTCCAGCACTTTCCTGTGTGTGACTTGGTTTTTCTGGATGGCCTGCAAAGGAAGGGTAATGTTAGCCGAACTCCAAGTTGGTAAAAATCCTACATAGAAAGAGGAAAGCTGCTTACCAGGATCATGGACTTAGTGGAGGACCGGATTGACTTTAGCTCGGTATTGAGCTGTTTGTAATGGTGCTCCATATCCTTGGGAAGGCACACACTTTTGGCCAGGTTGAAGGCCATCAAGTGGTCCTTCTCAGCGACCACCGAATCTGCGGCAGTGATATCCCGGTTGTCGTAGGAGAGGACATGAGCCCATTTGGAGGAAGTGGCAATCCGGTCGGATTGCTCCGGCTGGAGGCTTCGTTGAGGACTTGGAGGGAGGTTTGGTGGCTGAACAGTCTCGTCTTCATCAACGAGTCGTGGCTAGGTTTGGCTAGTCCGGGCACACTTTCATTGGCGAGATGAGGATGGCTGTTGCGATGGAAGAGCTACCACGGTCTCAGTTGTTCGACCGGTTTGTGGTACCTCGGCTGGTGTTGTTGCGGTCAGCATGGCCTTCAGCCTGTTCTTCTTCGCCATTTCTTGTTCGGCGGTTAATGGCACCAAGTTGACTTGAGGCAAGTTTGGGTCCGGTTCCGGTGCTTCTTCAAGCAGGAAGTCAGTCACCTTTGCTTTTCGGCGACCGGAGTATCGGTAAGTCGGTTCGAAGTTGAGAAGTTTAGCCCAACTTCTTTCCCGAACTCGTAGTGCGGCGCGCAGAAGACCGAGGTTGGGGTAATTATAGTTTGAGAGGAGATGGGCTTTATCTGCAAAGAGAAAACAAGTGTTAGTTCGATTTGGAGTAGAGAGCCGAAGTAAAGAAGAGAAAAAATATGAAATGCGACCGAAGTATGTATACCGGGCTCTCCGAATTTCCAGTTTATTCTCTAGCCAGGAATCTGGGCTTGATGGTCCTTAAAGTTCCCAGATACCCAGAAGAAATCATCGTCATTCAGGTCTTTGTCCGGTGTATCCTTAATTATTTTTTCTCGGCCACGGCGTACTCTCAAGTAATAACACCAGCCTTCGTTCTTGGATCCTATGGAGTATTGATGGAGTATTTCGGCTAAACCAAGGTTCAGACCGGTTTGGTGGTTCAGTGCGGCTATACCCATTATTATTCGGTATGTATTGGTGGACAGCTGGGTGGGGCATAGTCTGGTTTGTCTTAAGAATTCACAAATCAAGGGTTGGACTGGGAATCTAAGTCCGGTCTCTATTATTGATTGGAGTGTAAAGGGAACGAAACCTTCGTTGCCCCATGGGTCGACATCTCGGTCGGCTAAAGTAAGGTTTACATCGGCTGGTATGTTGAAGTCTTGGCGGAATTTGGCCAGACCGCCTGGGGTTTCTACCAAAAATCTGTACTTCCCCATTTAATTGTATAAGTTATGTATAAATTATTTCGGTCGAGAAAGTGTGCTCAGTAGCTCGGTTGAGCGCAGTGGAGTGCCTGGCAACCTAAGTCTGCAAAGTGGAAAACAAAGGTGTTAAGCACAGACCATTGGACCGTGCTACAAAAGCAAAAGCAAGAAAAGGGAAGTCTTACTTCGGTTATATATGGTGCTACGGGATCTACCTCGGTTTCAATAAGGAGCATGTTATCTCGGTTCAGCAGGATGTTTTCGTTAGCTCGGTTCTACCTACGAGGTTGGTTATTCCGGCTGAGCATCAAGGGGCAGCTTTCTGAGTTCGGTTTAGAAACTCAGAAAGCTGGCTTGGCCCCGAAGGCTTAGCTCGGTTGATGACCGAGTTGCTGGTTATCTAGGTTCGCACTTATTTCGGTTCGTTTATGTCGGCTATGGTACATCAGAAGATTCTACTGAGACTACAGTTGTATACAAGTGCTAGTTCGGTTCCAGTTTACCTAAGTCTTCGTATATGCCAAAAACAGTGTCCTAATCCGGTCGCTTCGTGATTTTGGATCAAAATCGGTATTCTACATGTTTATTGTGTGCATTCATATGTTCTATGGCTAAGTTTTTCAGAAACAACACATATGGAAGCAGAAATGTGTTTTTCAAAAATAGAAATAAGAAGCTATGGATTGAAGAGTATACAAATGCAAAAAACAAAACAGATTTGAGGTACTTACCAGGTGGAGAGGAAGAAAACTGGAGGATGAAAGCAAGAGTGGGAAGCACCAACGCAGCAAGCTTGAGAGCAGTAAGAACTCGAGCAAGAGAGAGGATGAACAGTGAGAATGAGGGTGAATTCAAAATGGAAAAGGGTGTTTTGTTTAGATAGAAAGGTGAAAGGACTTCTGGCGGGAACTGTTCAAAAAGTGTGAAGTACGAGGGCGGCGTTACAGCTGGGGATAGCCAATCAGAACCTGCCACGTGTCATTGGAATACTGAGCGGTTCAGTTTCTGCAAACTGAAGAGACGTGTTTGACCGGACGCGCACAGTACGGTTCAAGTTTAGCTCGGCTAGATAGGCTAAATAGTTTTTAGCTCGGCCGGATAAGTTAACTGGGTCTTAGCTCGGCTGGAGTGATTGAAACTGTAGCTCAGCCGGAAGACGAGTAATCCCTATCATGCTTTGCAGATGGAATTAAGGGGCAATTGAGAGGGTAATTTATACTAAATTGGGCCGAGCTGGGAGTTGAGCCTAGATAGGCCCAAATACGAAAGATATTAGGTACACCGGTCAAAGGGGTACTACGGTTAGTCGGGTGGAAGATGAGCACGGTGTAGTTCGGTTTCAGCGTATTGGATTAGTCCGGTCGCGTCTTCTAACCTGAGTACAAGAGAAGCTTCTGCAGGACCATTTAAGTTAGTTCGGCTCGACACTTCTACGGATAGCCCGGTTTTAGCATGAGGAACCGGAGTAGAAGTGAGGGAAAGAAGAGCCGAACTATAAGTTGATCATACCTGCCTGTTTAGTACAGCGGTGGGTAGTTCAGTCTTCATTGATTACTTCGGTCGTAGCATGTGGGAAACCGAGGTAAGCTATGACTCTGAATATAGTTCGGCTTAACTCCCTTATGTCTAACTCGGCCTTAGCATGGGAAAGCCGAGGTAAGGGATAGAAGTAAGGCCGAACTAACAGTTACTCCGGTCATTTGGAGTTCGACCATAGAAGGACCATCTCACTTGGTTTAAGCAGTGAGGGGGGTGTTGGAGGATAAGCATTATCTTCCAGGAATTTGAATCCTAGGAGGACTCTACATGGAGGAGTTAGAGTCCTACTAGGATCGTGCCACTCGAAACCTATATAAACTCACCAATATCACCTAAGAAGAGGTAATGCAACTTTTGCTCCCTGACTACATTGAGCTTTTGCCTACTCGTCTTGCTTACTGACTTAGGCATTGGAGGGGTTTCCGGCACACACCCGCCGGCAAGCTCACGTTTGTATTTTCAGGTGGAAGAACGACGTCGTATAGAGGAACGCAGACTTGATCAACAGGATTATACGAGAAGGTGTATCTCTTTCCCGTACATGAATAAAATTTGCAATTTTTAAAACTCCCACCAATTCTCACACGGATGATTTTTCCTCTCTTTTATGTCACAAATAATTTTTCTCTTTGGATCATGGCATAAGGTAAAATTGGCTCCAACTATCATGCAAGTGTTTTTACACAAATGGTAACAAGTGACCAGAGGGCGTTTTTTTTTTTTTTTTTTTTCTTGAACGGCAAGAAAGATTTTTATTGATGAAGCATACAAAGTATGAAGCATACAAAGTATGGCATAATACATTAATAAAGAGGAGTTTGGAGCTAACACAAGTGTCTTGGAGGACATTTGTTAATATTGAAAATATAAGAAAAGTGTTTTAAAAAAGTATAAGAAGATTAAAATATGTTTTGAAATTTATAAAAGATGTATTGAATTTAGTGATAAGTGTCTTGAAATTATAATTTATTTTATTTTTTTTACCATTTTCTTGTATCCTAATGACACTTGTTAACAAGACTGTGTACATATTAAATGACTTATTTAGATGACTAGGAATTAGAGCTGTAATCGAGCCGAGTCGAGCCAAGTTTCACTATGTTCGAGCTCAGCTCGATCTATTATGGAGGTGTTCGAGCTCGGCTCGAGCTCGAAACGAGCCTAAATATGTGAGCTTGAGCTCGGCTCGCCTAAAATCTATGTAACTCGGGCTCGGCTCGTTATGGCTCGTTAGCGAAGTGAAACCACCAAAGGCTAGCAACTACTACACTTAAATAGAGGTCTGTCTGTCTTTGAAATACATTATGTAAACGATGTGGGACTCCAAATTGTTTGAAGCATTACTTATCAAACGGTGTCGTTTTAGCAATTGCACCAAAAGTTCCACATCGCTCAAGGAAGAAGCATGCTAAAGGTTCACTACTTATAAAGTGGAGCTGTTGGCAACGGCATAGGCAGCCCAATTTCTGAGGTCAAGCCTAGAAACATACAATATCATATATATATAAATCAACAATGATTCATTCCCCCTTTTCCCCCCACCCCCTTTGACCCCCTCTCTCTCTCATTGGTTACTTTTTCTTTTTCTTTTTCTTTTTTTTCCTGCTCCTCCAATCACCCCCTGCCACGTGGCAAAGGGGGTGAGGGGGTGACCCCCAAAAGGGGGTCCCAAGCATTATTCATATATAAATATATAAAACATAAAATATTATGTAAATAAAAAATAAAAAGTTCAAAGTTTTTTGACATGTATAATATATATAATACATATATATTATATTATATTATATATAATAATATATAATATAATATAATTATAATTAAAATATATATATCTAAGTTAGCGGGCCTAATCGATTCGAGCATTATTAAGCTCGAGCTTATTTATTTAGTAAGTGAACCGAGTTCGAATGAGCCTTAACGAGCCGAGCTCGAGTTTGTTCATGAACAGTTCGGTTCATTTGCAGCCCTACTAGAAATATATAAAGACTTTCTTGATGAATCTTACTATGATCTAATTTTGCCAAATTTTACTCAAAAAAAAAAAAAAATTCTCCCTTTTTTGGTTGGAATCTTTTATCTATTCTCTCTAAGATATTATATAAAATAAATTATATAGTATTAAGGGTAAATTATGAAAATGGACACTGCAATTTACACGATGTGTCAATTTTGTCTTTACTATTTTAATTTACTTGAGTTTGCCCCTTAATTTAACAGATTACGTCATATTGGCCCAATAAATAACGGGCATTAGGTTTGATGGACGGAAACTCAAACGATTTGTCAATTTGATTCATGTAGTTTATACGATGTGTCAATTTGATTCCTATCAAAATCGAGCAAATTAAAATAACAGGAACTAAATTGATACATCCTTTGAGCATGTGACGACTTTCTGTCCACCAAACTTAACGGTCGTTATTTATTGGACCAATATTATACAATCGGTTAAATTAAGAAGCAAAATCGAACAAATTAAAACTAGATGAACCAAATTAACACATCGTGTAAATTACATAAACCATTTGCATAATTTACCCTAGTATTAATTGATTCAAAATAAATTACAAAATTATATAAAAAGCCTTATTACATGCAAGGTTCCAATTCATGAGATTGAATTAACAATTCCTGCCGCTTGATTCATAATTTATGCTATTTTTTCCCCCAAATAATTAATCCACTATACTATTTTTCCCCTAATAATTAATCCATTTTTGAGTTGTTCTTGGTGAACTTATTTTGTGAGCTTACTTGAAGCTCTTTTACTAGTTTACTTAGGTTTTGTGATCTATTTCATGACTAGATTGGTTGATATATGTATTTTTTTCATGCTATTAGCTATTTTTGTTTATTTTACTTTATTTATTGAAAGCAACATGTTTTAGGATTAACAATCTTTAAATATGATTTTCATGTTAAAAATGCACATTTTAAGTTCGTAACCTATGTCTTGATATTTGTTTGGAAACTTTGGTTTTTAGCGAAAAAGACATAAATTGTCAAATCATTCTCATGGTTCTAAATCACGATATCGGGTAACGTAACGGTATCGATCGTGAAGTATCGATATAAATAGTATCAGCTAGTCTGTATCGAAAATTGAGTGTCACAACCGTGAAATTTCTTAACCATTTTTACAAGAGTATCAGCCGTCACAGCTTGTATAACGACTTGAAAAATAGTTACGACCCATTAAATAACGAGAATCAGCTGGTTCGCCGGTGATTTTCAATCACACTGCAATATCGGGTCGTATTCGTATCCGTGCCTTGATTTTTTGATATGTATTGATCGGTATTTTAAAACTATGATCATTCTCTATTTTTTTATACGTATTTTTGTAAAAAATTAAAAATTTACAAATATATCTTAGCAATTTTAGCTAATTTAAATTGACAAAAGTATAATCCTTCTGTCCAATTTGGAAAAGTTTGAGTTTTTTTAAATGTATTGATATTCGATCAGTTTATTTATTTTTTGTACTCGATGTGAGTCCCACAAATCATACAATCGTCAAAGTTGGGCATACTGTAGATCTTTTTGGACAACCAAAAATAAAATAATGAACAAATAAAATGAGAGGGATGTAATTTTTGAATAACTTTTCATTTATTATAAATAATATCAAAGAATCAACAGGAATAACTGTAAAAAGGATAATGTAAAATCAATCCTGTATGAACCACCACCGGCAAGTGAATAAAAAAGAAAATTTAAATTAAACATAAATCTACCTATCTAAAAAAAACACTTTTTTCAACTCCGGCGAAGTGAGTAAACTCCATATCAGATCTAAAACAACAATGTTGCTGCGAAGAATACTACCGCAGCGGATCCAGTGACGGTGACTCTGTTCAAAGCGCCGGTGTTAGAAGGAGTAGAGGAAGGAGACTGGCCGGGAGCTGAGATCGTAGAGGGAGGAAGGGCGGCGCCGGAGGGAGGAGCAGAGGTTGGTGGTGCGGTGGTAGGGGCGGAAGTAGGAGCGGTGGTCGGTGGCTTCATGGAGGGAGACGGAGTTGGAGAAGGAGTCGCCACCGCCTTAGGAGGCGATGCTACCGGAGACTTCGCCGGTGATGCTCCCGGAGCCTGAGCGTATACAGATCCGGCAACCATAGCGAACATCAACACCAACACTAGTGCGCTCGAGTATGCCATTCTTGTCGATTCACTCTCTCTTCTCGAAAAATAGAAAGGAATAGAAATATAAATCGATGAAGGTTTCGACTAGAGAGAGAGATAGAAGAGAGGTTTTAGAGACGTTGAGAGAGGGAAACAGAGAATGGGATTTGATATGAAGCCTTGGAGAAACGCAGTATATTTATAGTGGCGGAAGGGAGAGCGTTGAGGGTATTAAGGACAATTAATTAATTAATTAATTAATTCGTAGAAATAATAATGTTAATTTTAAGTGTGTAAACTAATCATTAAGTGACAACTCAGCGATATATACTGTCAGTAAAATCCTAGCCCTTTATGATTCGAGAAATGACATATATTCTAACTATTTTATTAAATATTTTATCACACTTCTCATATGCCATACAATTCACACAAATTTACATATTTCATAAAATATTTAATAAAATAATTAAAATTTCTAACCTAACTCTTAAGGCGGTGTTTAGTTGTGTTTTCAAATAATGATTATACACTCATATTTAAATATGATGTTTAGAAGGAGTTCTCAAATCACGTTTTCAAAACTCTGTTTCAAGTGTAATTTTTAAATTTTTTTTTTCATATTTAACCTAACCGGTCATTCCACCTGATGTCCCACAGGTCGTCCAGCCGGTTGACCGGAACAGTTTTTTTTTTTTATAATTGACATATGTTAATTTTTATATATTCGAAAAAAATATGTTTTGAATTTTTAAATTTTTTTTATGTGTTTTAATAGATTTTTGAATTGTATGTTTGGTTATGAGTTGTAAGTTTTTTAATCAAATATCATATGTTACATTAAAAATTCTTCACTCAATTCAAAACTCTTTCACTAAATAAATTTTTTACACTCAAATTATAATTTTAAAATTCATAAATTTAAAATATAACTTATACTCTCAAATTAAATTTACAAAATTTTACCAAACATAATCTAGGATTCTTATTGCTGCTGTCTTCAATAACTTGTCCGTTTTTTTATTTGCGCGTCATTAGGGGTGCAAACGAGCCGAGCCGAGCCGAGCTTTGCTGGGCTCGAGCTCGGCTCGTTAAGCTATCGAGCTCGTTTATTGAGCTCGAGCTCGGCTCGATAAAGGACTGGGCTCGAGCTCGGCTCGGCTCGTTAATTTTTGTCGAACTCGAGCTCGGCTCGGCTCGGCTCGATAAATTTTTTTTTATATTATTTATATTATTTAAATATAAATTTTTAAATAAAAAATATTATTTATATTATTTAATATATAAAAAATGCATTTATATTATTATTTATATATATATTTATATATTTGTAATATATAAATAATGTATTTATATATATTTATATATTATTTAATATATAAATAATATATTTATTATATAATTTAATTATAGATAAATGAGCCGAGCCTACGAGTCGAACACAGTCGAGCTCGAGCTCGGCTCGTTAACAAAACGAGCCCAATAATCGAGCTCGAGTTCGGCTCGTTTAGTAAACGAGTCGAGTCGAGCCGAACCCTTACCGAGCCGAGCCGAGCCTGTTCACGAACAGCTCGGTTCATTTGCAGCCCTAGGCGTCATACAATCCTGAACGTCCATGTAACATGTATATTCAATCTGAACTGTCCGATGTCTTCTAATTAAATGATGATTTGGGAAAGGTGTTATGATTGTCAATCACATGGCCAGGTCAAATCCTGATTGGAAAGTTGAGGGAAAGATTCTTTCTTCAACACTGTTTGATCATTAATTAATAACAAAACTTCCAGGCTACCGTTATGATTGACAGGTTCTAGGTTTTCAATTTTTTTCACTTTTTATTATTTTTTTTCAGACTATTTCAATGAAGAGTTCAAGAAGGAAAGAAAGAAAAAATAAAAATAAAAAATTGACTATGTCAATGCATGATTCTTAAATAAGAAATTACAGGTTACGCCTCAATTGTTCCACAAGTTGCAATTGATCTAACACTTCATTATTTTTTATTATTATGAAAAAATGTTAAAATTAACGAATAGGAGTATTGAATAGTTTTTTCTTTAAGAGTGTTTTTAATGTTAAAAATTTACGTAAAAAATATATTAAAATATGAAATAAATTACATTTTATCTTTTTCATGTATGAGTAATTTTTTACTTTTATCTTTTAAAAGTTTACCCTTTATTTTTTTCACTTTGACTTTTTATATTTGAAGTTTTTTTTTTTTAATTTACTCTTAAAGTTAATTTTTGTTCAAAATTTGATAGAAAATATCACGTTAAACTTAGGGGTGCAACTCGGGCGGGCTCAACCCGAGCAACCCGAGCCCAGCCCGAGTTTTTTAGGGCTTGGGCAATTATATCTTGTAATCTGGACGGGCCTGGGCAGATTTTTGATGCCCGAATTGTAATTCGGGCCGGGCTTGGGCAGAACCAATGGCCAACCCGAGCAACTCGAACCCGAATTAAATTTAATATATATATAATTTAATAAATTATATAATATATATAAATTAAGTAAAAGAGTTAGTCTTAATTTTTAATTTTTATTTTTTGGTGACCAGAAAATAACTTTGAATAATTCTCAATTCTTTGTTAATTATCAATTCTACCTACAGGTTTCAAAACAAATCTACCTACAAGTTTCTGGGCAATTCGGGCTAACCCGAGTTCAAAATACAAAGCTTGGGCCGGGCTTGGGCAGCAAAGCTCGGGTTCATGTTCGGGCTTGGGCGGGCTTGGGCACTGCTCTGGGCAATTCGGGTCGGGCTTGGGCAAACCCCTAACCCGACCGAACCCGCCCGAGTTGCACCCCTAGTTAAACTGTCACATAATATAAAAAAATATATTATTATATTATAGTTTAGATTTGTGTAAGATGTAGTTATACATAATAATTATTTTTATGCTACGTGATTATCAATGTATTATTTTTTATCTAATTTTAAACATAAATTAACTTTTGAAGTAAATTAAAAAAAAAAAATTGATACACGAAAGGAAAAAGTGGGGAGAAAACACCCAAAAAAAAACAAAAACAAAAAAAAAAAACTTGAAGAGTCAAAATATAAAAATGGCCAAACATAAAGGAGATAAAGTGTAATTTACTCTAAACTATATTGACATGTGAAAAACTATTTTGACATATGAAAGTGTATTGAAATTATAAATTATAAACTTAAATGCATGTAATGAGAGTGTAACGCCCCAACCCTTCACGTCTCATCGATATTGTCCGCTTTGGACCATACCCATACGGATTTGTTCTTCCCAGTGGGTCACCGATCCCAGAACTATTTCAGCCTAAGCACACTTAACTGGAGAGTTCTACTAGGGATTTCACCAACCGAGAAAAGGTCTCGATGCTATATAAAGGTTTAGGTTTTTACTTTTATAACCCAGGAACTCCCCCTCCATTCTCGATGTGGGATACCAAGACCTTACAATCCACCCCTCTTAAGGCTACACGTTCCCGTGCAGTAGATTGCTAGCTCACAAGCCCGCCCACATGCACCGAGAGACGCCAAAGGCCCACACTTGGTACTCTAGAGAGTCAACTTTGATACCATTTGTAACGCCTCAACCCTTCACATCTCATCGATATTGTCTGCTTTGGGCCACGCCGGCACGGATTTGTTCGTCCTAGTGGGTCACCCATCGTAGAACTACTCCAGCTTAAGCACGCTTAACTGGGGAGTTCTGTTAGGGATTTCACCACCCAGAAAAAGCCTTGATGCTCCATAAGAATCCAGGTTTTTACTTTTATAGCCCAGGAACTCCCCCTCCATTGCCGATATAGGACACTGGGACCTTACAAAGAGTTTTGAGGAAATATTTGAAGGTGGCAAGACAAAATGCATGTAAAGAAGAGTTTTAAAGAAACACTTAAAGGTGGGTAACCTTTCAAATTTTGCTTGTCACATCATTAGAGGAATTGTAGGGGAAAGAAATTGTGTGAATGAATCATTTTTCTATTATTATAATTTCAATTTTCACAATGTTCTAACACAATGAAAATGTTGTTTGCCATGATGGTTGAGAATTTTGTAACTTATTTTTTTTTTTATGAATTTTTTTATAAAAAAAAAAATTGCAATGCAATTTTTTAGGGTAGCTGTGGATTAGATTAGAAAGTGTTAATCTCTACTTTGACAAGTTATTTTATATGGATTTAATAGTATAAACTCACTTTTTTTTTCCTTCTAATTTTCTTCTCTTACCAATTATGCAAGTAGGAGAAAATGAGCCATAAAAAATGAACAATGTCCTTGATTCAGTTTACAAGCATAGATTAACACTTTTGGGAGGAGTAGGTTAGGGGGTTGAGAAGTTTTTCCCTTTCTACTTTATTTTATTTTATTTTTCTTAAATTGTGGAGTGGTTGAGAAGTTTAAGTGCTTTAATCTTTTAAAACAAACAATCATCAATGACATTTTCCAAATTTTAAAACGACAACGATTTACACTATCAGTAACATTAATAGACTGGAACACGTGTAACAATATATTAAAAAGAGTAAAAAATATCATATATGTAAAAATATTTTATGCTACACTATAAAAATATTATAGGGTTTATTGGATAATTGGTGATAAATCCAATATAAAGAGAGTATAAGGCATTAGGTCTAAAGGATATTTTTTTGTTGATGAGTGGTCCAATGAAATAGTTTGGCAAGAAGTCATGGAGAATATTTTATTTGCAATTTTACCCCTTGACTTTTTTTATCTATTTGACTTTTCGTTAACTATATGTTCAAATATATATCTATCTATTCAAATTTTTTGTCTATCTGTTCAATTTCCCCCATAAATTATATATATCTGTTCAATTTTTTTTCCAGAATTCTATTTTGTTATTTTTTATTTGTTCAAATCTTTTTTATTCAAATACACCAAGCCACTATCTGTTCAAATTTTGAACAGATCTTTTTTTTTATATGTTGCACCACAAATTTTTTTTATTTGTTGCAATCATCATCATCATCATCATCAACAACAACAACAATCTGAATCAAGATTACTTCTAGAAGAGTGAGAAGATAGATAGATAGATAGAGAAACAAAATTTGAGAAAATGAAGCATGCAAAACCTAGAGGAAGAGTGAGTGGCCTGTTTTTTTATTTTAATGCAGAAACATACTAATGTTTTCTCGCGAAGATAGAAAGCTACTGCTCTACTTAAATAAATGTCCACTGCTGCCGTAGTCGTGCCACCAGATCCACTGAACCACTGCGACCTCTTTCGAAATGTTCTGAAATGTTACGGCGGTTTGAGGCGTACAACATTTGAGCAAGCAATCAAATTAAGGCAAGCATTCGTTACACACAGAGAGACAAAATTTTGTAGGAATTGAAACATCTCATCGTTTCCTTGAGTAGACTTCTGGAACAAATTAATGTTCAAGACCTAAAATCAAAAAACACAAAAGAATGAATCAATCAATCAAATCAATCAAGGAGATAAGGAAATGATCGAACAAATAAAGGATCTAGAGAGATAGAGGACCGTGACATGGGAGCAGAGAGAGGGAGAGTTGAGATTGTCGGAAAGTGAAGACATGGCGTAGATTAAAGCCAGCAATGTGACAACGAAAGTTAGCAAGGTGTTGGCTCTATATCTGATGACGACGACGATTTGAGGCGATGAAGCGGTGACGGTGGAGGCGGAGATGGCGATAGCAGAAACGACGCACATAAGGTTTAGATCAGGATGTGAGAGAAAGAGAGACGGATGGTAGGTAGGGTTTGATTGGTATATATATAGATGGATATTTTGGTCATTTTGCTTCAACTTATTCCTATGGACAAATTATTTCTGCAGATCTTTGGACAAAAAAAAATATATAATTTTGAACTTTTGCCCCGAGCTTCCAAAATTATTTGACCATTTTAATTTCTCTTACATTTTCTTCATCTTATTGACAGTCCAATGAGTTATCTGCACAACCATACGAACATATTTTTTTGAAAAAAATAAAATTTAAATGAAAAATCAAATAATTAATTGTTTTGTTAATAGGAAATAATTACTTTCTATAATATTTTCCTGAAGAACATAGTTATAGAATTTTTTATTTATTTTGGCAACAACTAAAACATAGGATTATTTTGAGAAGATGATTATAAAAATTGATTATAATCAATTTTTTATAAAAGAGAGAAGTGGGTTATAATTTAAGAAGTGAATTATAATCCACTTTTCAAAAGACCCCATAACTACTAGAAAGAGAAACTTTTTTATTTTCTTCCTTTCCTTTCCCGTCAATCAACGCGTAACAACAGAGAAATTTCTGATTTGGAATAAATTCCAACAAACATGTGCAATCACACCCGTCAAGAGGGAAAGAAATGTCAAAAAAATATGAGACAGGTGTCTTTGTGTTGGGTTGACAATTCCGCGACTACAATATGCCAACCAGGAAAGGTAGTACTAGTTATCAAAAAGCAAAAGGAAACTTAACTGAGGCTTCCTCGTGCGTGCGTGCCTGCGGACTCACTCTGCTTTCTTACCTTTTGTTTGGAAGAATTCAAGCATGCGATGGATTAATAATTCATCCGAACTAATAGTCTATTATTTAATTAAAAATAATTCAATATTCTACGTATAATATATGTCTGGACTAGCAATTTGATGAATTACAATATCCCCTTATCCAGTCCGTCTAAACAAACTTGTCCTTCAATTCAAAGTGAAATAATTAAAAATGATAATTCCTTCAACTTCTTCAACCAAATTCATTAATGAAAATATAAATAAATAAACAATTCAGTTCAACGTGAAATAATTAGAAACGATAATTCCTTCAACTTCTTCAACCAAATTCATTAATGAAAATATAAATAAATAAATAATTTAGAACATTGTCTACTGAATTTGAAATTGAAAAGGAGCATTTTTTAGCATAGGCATTTGTTATAAAGACAGAAGTTTCCCCCAAACAGAATCAAGATTATCTACTCTTTATTCTCCGTCTCCTTGAATTTAATTGGTTCATAACATCGCTTTTATTAACATGGACAACCCCATAAATGAACAAAATACAAGGAGACAGACAAAGGTGCAGAGCAGGGCACAGATAATCTGGATTCCCCCCAAACACATATGTATTCCCTTCAAAATTACTATATTTAGGCCTCATTTGGCAAATAGCTATTTTAGTCTAAAAGTCAAAAAGTTACTAAAAAAATCAGAAAGCCTATAACTTATACCAAAAAGTCAAAGATACCCTTTTCTCTCTACTTTTTGCACATCTTTTCGTAAAAAGTCAAAAAATTACCCCAAACATACTAGTTTTTTTATCTCATATTTTAGCCAAAAAATTACTAAAATAGTTTGTTCCCAAACGAGGCCTTATTGACTGATGATGTAACTTTTAAGATAACAATTTAAATTATTCATCAATCTTTAGTCTGCACAGATTTGCAACTTAATTCTACATTACAGTTCTTCTTATTAGGGAAACGGTGAATACTATATATGTGTAAAACATTATTAACCAACTCCAATCTTAATTAGCAATGTTCTAAAGAGATGGAACTTGGACTCTTACCAACTACCTAGTATACCCTAGGATGGAACACATTTTTTAGGATATAATCAACTATAAGCAGACTAGGAAGCGTTCTCATGGCTTTGCCTCAAGAAGAATTGAAGAGTAGGGTGCAACATTGTATTTCTTTCTGATGCCAGGGGCACCTTCGGGTACAAAATCATGAGGAGACTCGAGATTTGTATCTACCTGCAAATTTAAAATTAAACAACATTGGCTCAGAACTTAAATGGAAATTTTCAAGTGACCTGGAACAAACATTCCAGGTCAGAAAAATGCAAAGAGAGCAAAAGAACATCCTGGTTAGAAAGGCATTGGCACGGTATATGCTCTAGATTCAATGGGAATCACTCAGTAGTGGCACATACCAAGCAAAACAAAAAGCCACTCGACTAATCCTTGTGTGTGTGTGTGTGTGTGTGTGTGTGTGTGTGTGTGTGTGTGTGTGTGTGTGACCAAGATTTCAGTGTCTGACATCAAAAAGCATACGTTCACATAAGAAAATGAAAATACTACAAACAAATGTTTTGAAATTCAAATACACTACGGCTTTAAGATGAAAGGCAAGACTAAATATTTGGCAATCCTAAAACAGGATTAGTGGAAGTGAAAAATTCTGGAACAACTAAAAAACAAGCAAGCACTGTTCTGAGATGCATGATATAAGCAGATTATGCCTATAAACCTGGATCCAATGAGGAAAGAAAACTAACCACTCGGAACCAACGCCTCTTTTGTGGTGGTGACGGTAATGCAACTTCAATAAAATAGCTATGTGCATTGAAAGCCAAATAGATATCTCCTCCATTTTTGTCATGAAATCTACAAAACAAATATTTCAGTATAAGTGATTCCCAAGAGTTGAAACACGGATTTCAAAAATCAACAATGTTAAATGTTTCAGATAGAGGAAACTGTATTTTGTTAGCATTACAGAAATTCATCTGGAATCTACCTTGTCATTACCACACGCCCAACCATTTAGACATATTATGTTTAGATGCAAACCACGGCTTTATTTAAAAGAAAAAACACCAATGCTAATTTAAGTATTAATTATCATGATGAATAAGCATGCCAAGTTCCTCGAACCTGTGGCTTGTCAAATGCCATGCCAAAGGATTCAACTACAACATGCAACTAATATACAGAGTCTTGAATAGAACCCAACCCCAAAGGCTAGTTCTTGAGGTGAGGGTGCTCTCATGCCTTCATACTTCCCTTTACACCCTCCCTCATGTGTAGTGTGCTTACTCAGTAGCATCTGCAATATGCAGACCAGGTACATGCAGACCCTACCCATCCCTGGGTACTCAGGTGATGGGATAAGACCATGTTACATGGTCTTGAGTAGAAAAAAGAGGAGGGGGGTGGGGGTGGGGTGGGGATAATAAACACACACTCAAACAAAAGAAAGAAAACAAACTTGGGAATTTTTTCTAGAACTGCATTGCTGATTTGATCTAAGTGAGCCGAGGACGTGAATGTGAATGTGAATGCCAATGCTAACACAGACTACCAAGATAAAATAAAAAGACCATACTGAGCATAAGAGTACTTTTCTTACGTAAATGCAAGAAATTTGCTCTCAGAATTGTCCCACTGGCTCTCATGCCATGTCACCTCATTCTGCATAGGAAAGAATTTCATAAGCCATACAAGAAGCCAACCCTATGGATAGAAGAATAAATGGCTGCAAGGACAACTTCAATAGAAAAATCATGTTGGACACATTAGGCATTGGTAAGGATATGTACACAATAGGTTAGTACATCAAACAGAAGGGATAACATGTACTCACAATATAAGCACAAAAAATATTCACAATAATTTCTGTCAAACCTTAAAGAAACTTTCTTGGTTTGCTTTTTTGTTGCATAGATGTTTATTTGAACGAGGGATATTGCAAAGTAACAAGAACTGAACTCAAGGTTATAGCTCAAGAAGGGACAACATAAGACTGAACAAACGCAGTGCTTAAATAAACACCTAACTAGTAAACAGGCCCTAAAATGACTGTACATGAAAGAGTATCTCTAGAAACAGAGAAGCTAGAAAGATTTACCTGGCCAATAAAATTTTCACGTCGAAATACATGACGCGATTTGCGAAACTTTATCATCTCTGAGAAAAACTTCATGTGATCATTCTTCCTTGCCTCTAACTGTCTTATCAGAAGTTCATGTCCTCAGTCAATTACTTGGATAAATGTTATCGGGATGAAATAGAAGATATCACAAACCTGTCCCCACTGAAAATGGTTCATAGCAGTATCGTGTCCATAACTGTTGTTATTTCCATAGCGAGTATGCCCGTACTCATCTCCCATTAGCATCATTGGTGTTCCCTGATTACATGCAACCACACAACCCATGTAACTCAAGAGGGTGTAATGAACTTCAAAATAATTTTTCTAGTTGAATAGGGTAAACTGTTAAAATATTTAAAATTGAACAAAAATATAAAACAATTAAAAACTATAAACTATATAGTTTAAAAATGTCTGAGGGGACTGCTATATAGTTTAAAAAGTCATTTTTAATCTAGGAGTTTATCTTCCTATAAAGTATAAAATATTAACTGCATAGTGACATCATTTTGCATGATAGCAGAAGGCTGTTGGCCACATCATATTTAGAACTATATTTGGTCAGAAAATACCTAAGATGATATAGCAAGTTCAAAAAGAGGAAATTTATAAACAGAGAAGAGCTACATGAATCTAGTTTATCACAAATGGCAAGTGCCAAGCGGTGATACAGTGACTAACAAATCACTCAAAAATTGATGGAAGAATAAAATCACGTATTTTCTGAATCAAACATGACTGGGTTTTGGATTAAATGTCAGTAAAAAGATTCTAAAATAAAATTCTTTTGTGACATTAGAAGAAAGGACCAATAGTACTTGCAGAATGAGCTGCATGTTTTTTTGCTTGTACAGAAAAAAGTTGTAGGAGAGATTTTCAGATCACTATAAATCAAAATACATTATTAATAATGCTTCAAGTAACTGGGAACAAAAGAATTGCATGAATATGTACACACTTCATAACAAAGCTCATAAACATCCATTTGGGATAGATGTTGATAGGTTAATGTTTAATATCAATGGTAATTCACATCTTCAAATGCAAAACCTAATAAATCAGACTCAATGTTCCCTGCAACTAAATCCACAAATTATAGTCATGAATCTGCTAGATTTGAGAGGATGAAAGGACGGGTTGTTAAAACTTCATACGCATGATGAAGATTTCTTCCCAAGGACAGGTTTCCTTGAGGATAAAAGAAAAAAATTAAAGCAGTTTCTCCTAAGCTAACTAAATCCATGAGATAAATTTTCAAGCTTTATGCCTAAAACAACTAATTTAGATAGAAGTATGCTTCAGACAACAAAAAGGAGATAACAAATGATAATGTTGCATATGAAATGCATAAAAATGGGTTGTCTAATAAATATACCTGGGAAATCATTAGTGCCAAATGGAAGTTTTTCATTTGCCGGAAGCGTAGAGCTTTAATATTGGTATCAGTAGTTTTGCCTGTCCAATAAATACATACAGAAGAAATGACTCACCTTGCTGATAAGTATAACAGAAACTAAACAGATCAGAGACCAATGCTACATCACCAAATAGACTCTCCACAACAAAGTAATCCAAATTAGAGAGACTTCAGTTGCAAATTCAGGATGTAAGTTTGACATCACTTAATAGGCCTCAGAAACTATTCTTACCAACTTTGAACCATAAACTCACTCTCTTCAACACACACACAGACACACACAAAGAGAGGATGAAGTAAGAAAAAATTCAGACTGGACAGGTGGCGTGGGGATTAATTGTGATTTCCTCAAGTAGGCATCTTGCTATTGACTAAACCAAGCATGTAACGCAATGCTTAAAACTAATACAAATAAACCGGTAGTAATATGTCTAATATAGTATCATATAATAGCATGAAGTAGAAAATTTTGATCCTACCTTCACAACCACAATTCCAGCTAAAATTATCATTGCTTCCATCGTTGCCACCTTCTCCATTAGCGCCATTATGCTACAATACCAACAACTGAGATGATAACAACACAATCCAAAGTTCTAAAAACAAGTTTAGATGGTTTTATCTGAATTTGTGAACACCTTAAAATTGTATGAAACAAGGTCGTACAGTGTAAACCCATCATGTGCAATAACAAAATTGATACTGTGGTATGGCTTGCGCTTATTCACCTGCATAGAGTAATCAGTTAATATCAAGGTGACAAAACAGAAAACAAGAATTCCAGAAGCTAAATAAATATAAATAAAAAGACAGATTTAGATGTACTGGCTCAGGGAACTTTTGGTTCCAGCAAAATGAATGAAAACATATGATGGATATATATGCTCCTGGTGGTGAAAGTGGTCTAGTCTCAAATAACTTCTTGAACCAGCCGAAACAATAAAAAATGATGAGCCAATCCACATCCACCCCTTCAGAAAGCTATATCACACTAAGGGGAGAAATCCCAAAACGATGGTAAATTTTGTAATAACCAGCAGGCCTCCTAATAATGATGTCATGTTTGTCTTCAGCATCCACCAATTTCACCATCAACACTTTGTTTTTTGAACCCATCATGTTCAATCCATGCCTTCCCTTTTTTTGGCCTACTATTGACAGGCAATCATTCAATACATTTATGGGGCTCTTCTGCCTCCTTTTCTACTTATTCTCTCTTATGTGAAACCTAGTAATTCTTTACGGCAGTCTTTTGTTTCGTAAGAGATTGAAGTTCATAATGTCAGATTCTGATAGCACAACAAAGATCACTAGAGGGATATGAAATCTCCTTAAACTAATCAACTATGAAGCACAGACGCGGACACGGACACGGACACGGACACGGACACAGACATTGACACGGGACACGGTGATTTCAAACAAATGGGGACACGGACATGGCGTGTCACACGGCAAATTTTTTTTTTTTTAATATATATTTGCTATGTAAATTAATATTATGTTACCAAACAATTAAAATTAATAAAAACTAATATTAATTCAATATATAAATATATATATATACATATATAAGCCAATACATTTAAACAAATTAATAGATCATCCATATTTGGACACGCATGTCCCGTGCAAAAAATAAAAGTAAAATTTGCATGTCCCTGTCGTGTTCTTAGCGTGTTGTGTCCCTTGATGTGTCCAGATTTGGACACACGTGTCCCTGGCATGCCCTACCATGTCCCCTGCAAAAATAATAATAATAATAATAAAATTAAAGGGTACATGTCCCCATGCCTGACACTGCTACGGCACCTATTTTGAAGTGTCTGTGCTTCATAGCTAATCGACCTCAGTTTAATGTGACATTGAATTCCACTACATAGGGATAGGAGGAATTAAAGACCAATGCTCACTATGGCCTCAAACCATTATAAACATACTGAGAAGGTATGCACAGAGACTCAGCTTCCTAACAATAAGCCCCCATCTCATTAACCAATCTAATCCATGGACACCTTAAATTCTGGAACAATATGCTTAATTTCGTGAATGGAGTACCTAGCCAAGTGTGTATATATCATTTTCTTACAAGTTCAATAACTTAGTTGATTAACAAAAAGATGAGACAAGAAAAAAAGAACAAGGACATGATATATAAGATTTAAGGTATTTATTGCACTTACTCTATATAAGTCAGCAGAACCAGCAACTCGAGTTGCAAAACTCCCCTTCATACCAGCATCACCCTATATTTTGAACGATGTAAAACAAAAAAAAAACAAAAAAAGAGGGGGGGTTAAATGAAAGATTACTAGCATGCAATTATTTTTATTATTTTTCCTTCTTCGGTAATTTTGTGGCTATTTGATTGGTTTCTATGGGCCATATCCACTCCTAAGAATGAAATAATGTGAATGATCTTCTAATAAATCTGTAATAACTTGGAAAGTTTTTCCAGTTAATATCACCTTTATAAATTTTCTTATATCATCACGATATTTCCCATTCCATTCAGCCCACCTGCAAAATAAATAGTAAAGATAAGGTGTGTATCTTGCAATAGCCCATGAAGCTGAACAAATAATCCACACTTTGGTCGTCAAAGATGTTTTCCTTTCCAATCATATAAATAAAAAGACAACTGACTTTAGACCAAAATGATATTTCCTCTGCTTTGATTATGCATCATGCATGCTTCTAAAAGCAATCTCTCAAACTGTTTTAGAAAGTGGTTGGGCATAAATCTTCACTCTGTAAACAAAATTCTTCAATTCTTCTACCACACTTTGTTCACAGGATTTGCCATGCCATTTCGGGGTGATAAAATCACCAAATGTGCCTTAACTTTGGCATATGCTTCTTGCCCATCAGAGATGGGGCCATGATTCCATCACTTTGAAAATGCATGTTCTTGACCCATACACATTGAGTTCCCATTCCATTTTAACCCACAAAAATGATACCTATCATAAACAAGTTTTATTATCGATATAATTAATTTGTAAAGAGTGCATCTAATTTCATCTGAACAAGTGAATTACATGGATTGAAAGGAGGTTTCTTAGATAAAGTTCCACCAATTTTCATATGATCCAAAAGTGTGACACCATGTGATTTGTGCACTCTATCTTCAATAGCTGAAATCAACAACTGAATTGAAGTCCATTGAAGAAGGGGCTTGGTAGTAAACCTAATCTAGCAGTTCACCTACCTTTCCAACTATATAGTTTATGTGGCCAGATGAAGTGACATGGGACCTACAGAATTTTCTAGATATAGATCAATGAAATTTTTTTCCTGACGCATAGCATTAATGCAAGGATCAATATTCTCTGCACTGCTACATGATTCATGTCAAATGTACTCTAAAAAAAGGGAAACTGTTAAACAGGAGTTACCGATCCCAATTTGGAAATCTTCCAACAAGATAAAGGCCTCCACAGTCCCAAGGTTCTGCAATAATTTTACACCTTGATAGAATGGGATCCTTGGCAATTGCCTGCTCCACAAAGCAATAATAATCCACATATTAAAGATACTTCAACAAGAATTCATTCTCTCACAAATTTCACAAGAAAAAGCAAAACCATCTTACATACAGACACACCAAGATGCATAAATATCTAAGGTGTGACAATTCCTCTATTTCATTTACCAAAGTCTAATTTGTTATAGGAGGATATTTCTTTGATTTAATTTGATCAACCTGGGGTTACAACACCCACCTCCGTTAGATTAAATCATGATTATGAATTGATTAGCATTCTTTTAAGATCTCCATTACTTTCAAAAGGATGCTGTGTGCATTAATCCCTGTAGAACATATATAGATAAATGTATGCAAAAATGACTCACCCGAATAATTGGGGGAGCACTAAGTGGAGAACCATCTGTTCCTCGACAAAGAACACTGGCAAGGTCAAAGCGGAAACCATCCACATGATAGTCGACAACCCTTCAGTAGGTTAAAAGAAGATAATAACATATCTAGGGGAAAAATACAGGTAATCAATGATAACAAAAATAAACAGAAAGAAACAATACGTGCAATGATTTCAAAATGAACTGTATCCATTTATGACATGGTTAAAACAGTGGCACCGTCAACTGGATATTACCTATTGCACAAAAAATATATATGAACAGTATATATATATGTATATATGTATAAAACACACACACACACAAACAACTCCAGCATAGTGTACAGATGTTCATATAAAAGAACTGGTAAACAACAATTATTCAGCCACATTTGGCAAGGCTTTTGTTGGATCACATTTATGCAATAATAAATCTCTCAAGGTTGATGTCTGAATCATAAAACAAGAATATGCAAACTAAAATGTTGTCCAAAGAATTCAAGGAATTGTATCCATACCAATGCCTTAAGCTGTCAAGTATAAGCTCCATGACCACAGGATGGTTACAGTTCAATGTGTTTCCTGCATATCAACAGAAAACTTCATCTGAAATCACTTTCGAGGCTCAACATAATTACTCATGACACTAATTACATTCAAAAGGTAGGCTTATGATAATTGCTAGTTCTGATTTGTTGCTCTGCTGTGCTCATGCAGGAGCAGAATTTGGATATTCAATTTTTGGATGAGGTATCTAATTAAGAAGTTTAGATTTGATGTTTGTTTTTTTTTTATATACACGGGGATCAATGTCGACTAACAATTTGATGTTTGTATTTATCTGTAATTGATTTTTTGTAGGTCACAGATCATAGGCCTGATTTGTTGATTATTACAATGGTCATTGAGGGGGGCTATCTTGCAAATTGTGCACTCTGCCATTTGCTAAGGGTGATAGTACAGAAGTATAGCCCTATAGAGAGAATAACAGTCAACATAGAAGATGCAATTCTCTATGTATGTCTATTCACATCTCTATGTGCAAGACAGGGTTGCATGTGAGGAAAGCCGTTGGATGGCTTGATATGCATTGTTGGACACATTTCCAAACAGTTTAAGCTTTTGGGACAATTGGTGTACTAACAGTTTGTCATTGCATATATCCTCAAGAACATAGTCTTTGATCTGCTTTTCTCTTTCTGAACTCATTCATAAAGGGAAAAAAAACTTTAGTCAAACAAAAGTAAGGAAACAAATCTGTACATAACATTTCAGAAACAGTTCCTAGATTACCATATCAAACACAAAAGCAAAGTTATTCTTATATAATGATGAGAGGATCTAAAATTCAGTAAATATGTCTGAAGAGAGATATACAGCAAACAAAAGGCAATAAAAGTCAAGAAAGGGTTATCGAAATTACCACAGCCCGCGAAGTTCAGCAACTGGCCATTGTTATTTAGATCCACCATGTAATAAACCTGGAGACGGGGTTTAGTGGCATTATAATTTGAAAAAAAGAAAAAAGGAGTAACAGAAACATTACTAGTTGAAAGAATAAAACTAGGATGTATATACATCTTATTGAACTCCCTATGACTGCAATAGATATAACTTGCAAATGAAATACACCGGAATGTTAGGGTCATCACTAACTCATGATGGGATGTAAGACTCCAGGATTATTAACGATCAGTCCAGGATTTTCATTTTCTGAGCGTAAACTTTTTCTGCATTTAGGCCTCGTTTGGGAAGCGACCCGTTTAGCCAAAAAGCTAAAAAGTCACTAAAAAAATCAAAAAGCCAACAACCCATACCAAAAAGCCAAAGATTCTCTTTTCTCTCTACTTTTTGCATATCTTTTCGTAAAAAACCAAAAAGTCATCCCAAACATACTAGTTTTTTTTAGCTCATATTTTAGCCAAATAGTCAAAAAGTTACTAAATTAGTATGTTCCCAAACGAGGCCTTAGTACCAGTTGATAACTAGTACTATACAATTTGTAAGAAAGGAGAGGGGTCCAAACTGAGATATGAATTGAAAACGGATTTTGAATTCCCAATACTATAAGAAAAAATAAAAAGGTATATTATTTTTTAAATTACTGCAAATACTTGGTGGAGTAGAATTTCTTTTTCACTATGCACATATTGGAAATTTTATTCACAATCAAATAATTCATAGTATATCCCTGAAAGCCACTCCAAAAGAGTACTTCTCCATAGGAAAAGTTTAGGATCCTGACATTTCTGCCTGAAGATATCTTGGTAAACGGTAATTGTATAAATTTATGTCCACAAAGACCTAAGAAAACAATGTAAGAAGAAGTTCCCAATTCATCCTAAAATACAGGCCTTCAACCATCAAGAACTCCACTATGGAAACAAACTTTTAGTGATAGATTTAATGTAGAACCCAGCAGATGATATGATTTCAGCGGTTTAAGCAACATCAGGAATTTTAATAAAATAGATGAATTGTTCCACTTCTGCATGTTTTGGGGGTCCTACAAGGCCCATTCAAGTTCTAATACATCAGGCCTAGAAATAGACTTTACCTATTATCGAACCTTTTAGATGAATAAATAGAAGTTTCTCAGAAATACTTGGTATTAAATCTCATAGATAAATGGTATTAAATCATATAGATAAATAAAAGTTTCACAAAGAAAATATTTTGATGGGTTTGAGCTCTCTCTCTCTCTCCATTTTCCATCTTCTAGTCTCTTATCTATCTTTGTTGAATCTCTACTTATAAATTTGGGAGGCAAGGCAGTCGAAGTTGTGATGTACCTCTCCAATTTATTTCCTCTTTCTCTTTTCTCCTCTCTTCCTTTCTCTATAAAGAAAATCGTCACAGCTTATCAGTCTACTACATGTTTGGCGAAAATTGTGTTAGAGCCAAGTTGCATGAGTCCCAATATCCATCTGACCTATAAAATGAAGCTCAAATATGGTTCTGTTTTTCAAGAAATGTCACGAACAAAAACCAAAAGAGAACAAGCTGCATTTCTTTTGGGTGGTAAATGAGAACAAGCTGCCTTTAAGTAATACAAATCCTTGTTTGATAATCTTCAAGATACTTGTTTACTGTGCCAGGTAAATTAGTTAAAACCATGCAGATAGCATTGTTCCAGCCCAAGCCCAGGAGTTCTGAATTTATTACATGGCCAATAAGACAAATACCAATATCAAAGAAGCTCCCGTAATCATTTCTTCCGCAAAGAATTTACTGCTTTAGAAGTCACCTATCTAGCTTACAAACTTGGGGCAAATATAAGGCAGCAAGCAAATCATCATTGATTAGCTCACTACAATCATATCCTCCATAACATATTACCCAAAAGCTTTCTATCAATGCCAAACAAAAAGAGAACAAGTGTTCTAATTGCATGCAACCCTAAAATTGATGACCTTTGCAGCTTCATAGATATTCTATCTTCAGGCAATTCCAGAATGTTACAAAATGACAGCTCTGATTATGCAGTTATTCAATTTTAGCAATTTCTAACTGTTCCAAAAGGGCAGTGCTCATTAACTAGTTATTAATTTGAGGTGACAGCAATATATATCCAGAAAAGATAATTTTATATACTTCAATCAATCCCCCCCAATCTCATCTAACTAAAAGATAAAGATAATAATCCCCAAGTAGTGTCACCAAATACTTTGAAGAAAGAGAGAGCATTGCATTTAACTCGAAAAAATTTATTGCAAATCACCTTGTTATCTATGCCACGAAAGGAAGTCGTATAAGGGTTGTCATCATCAGCCTCATTAGTATGGTTATAGACAACATCCAAAATGACCTGTTAAAAAGAGTAGCATCGCCATATTGAAATAACAAAAGCTTCAACCTTCTGGTAGAGAAACAAGAAAAAGAAAATCATTGGAAGTGCAAAAAATGCATTTAATACCTCTATTTCAGCACCGTGCAAGGCTTTAACCATTTCTTTAAACTCCCTGGAAGCATTAGCAGGACCTCCACCAGCACTTGCATAGCGACTCATAGGAGCAAAGAAATTAATTGTTGAATAGCCCCAGGTGTTGATCTTGGTGGTTAGATGTCCCCAAGCATAATACATATTTGGATTTTCCAAATAAGGCCACGTCAATAATTAAGGCATGAAATAATGCTAAACTGCTAGCGCATATGAAAAGTAAAATTCAAAATATTTCTATTCCAACCTATAAAGTAGATTGCAAAGAGCAGATGAAAAAGATTTTTGTCAAGAAACTTATGTAGTGAAAGCACATGATCATATCTCCTTTATTCATGCGAGCATCAAACTCTCAGATTGTCGTAAAAGTACTTTCCTCACAGTTTGCATGCAGACATTTCTTAGTTGGATTCTTCATGCATCATCTTTGGTGCAGGAAAGGTTGCTTTAGTAATAATATAAGACAAGACACATTACAGACTTAGAGATTGCTCACAAACACTTTTTCCCTTAAGGGTAAAGCCTGAACAAGTGAAGTTTACCAGGAAGTGAAGTTTACCAGGATTATCAATTTTTTTTACAAGTTGTAACCACCACTAATGCAACCATTAGTACATTAGTTTCAATAACGCAACCAAACATAAAAAAACGTTTTCTATGGAAAATATTTTTCTGAAAAAAAGTTTTTTGTAGAAAACATTTTCTAAAAAAATGTTTTCCGCTGAAATAAACGGAACGTAAAGGGAAAATATCCCCAAAGTTACAAGGCTTCATTCCAAGTCAATAAACCAAAATCCTTCTAAGAGAGATCGAAAAAGAGGGAAGATATATTTAAATAGGATGAGATGATAAAAAAGCTTTCAAGAAGGCAAACTGACGGTAAGAAAAATATTGTAATCTTCATAAAGAAAATTTCATAACATAAATCCAAGTAACACTATACAAGAAGACAAAACAA
>CM069905.1:132526112-132553112 GCA_036172215.1 Camellia granthamiana
TCTTCCTGGCGATCTGGAGTGAAATGCCGGGTACAGTGAGTACGAGAATTATGCTCTAATGCTACAACACTCAGTTCAAGTAAGTGTTCCTGCTTGGTACTTTTTCTTTCTTTCTGTTTCACACTTAAAATATTTTCTAATACTTCTGTTTTCTTTCAGGCCATCCAACATGCCCATTCTTTTTCAATGCAATCGTTTAAGAATCGAGAGAAGTTGCCCGAGATGAAGAGGGAGTTTTTTTCCTTCAGAAGACCAATAAAAGCCTTCAATTAAAAATGAAGAAGCTGGAAGACCAGGTCGAGGCTGCCACTAAGGCCCAACAGATAGCCGAGGAAAAAGCTGAATTTGCCGAGGCCATAAGGAAGGTCGCCGAGGCCGAGAAAAGAGAGGCCGAGGAAAAAAAGGCCCAAGCCGAAAAGGAACTTCAGGAGGCCTTGATCACTAAAGACGCTGAAATCAAAGCGACTGACGAAAAGGCCTATGCTCAGGGAATGGCCGACGTTATAGAGGATTACAAATTACAAGTCAGGCAGGCATGCAACAGGGGCTTCTCCCTTGGTTGGATGTCCCTGGTAAAAAAGCTCAATATCCCTGATGATTCACCACTGCGTAAAGCCGACGCTATTCCTCTTCCATTCCCTCCACCTCCACCTCCAAGTCAAGCTGAAGACGAATCTAAGTCCGAATCTGAAGATGAGGATCAAGATGATGATGAGGCTTTAGTAAGGAAGCCTAAAAACGCCAATGAGACCAAGTCTCCTCTTCAGGATGATCAAGTCCTAGACATGACTCATGAGGAGGAGGATGAGGAGGTTGTCAAGGAGGCTACTCCTGAGCAAGCATCATCTGACGTTCCTTCTACCGATAAAAGTCTTGATCAAACACTTGCCGAAATTGATGCCGAGATCGTGGTAGAAAAGGCAGCCGAGGCATCGACCCAGCAATCATCTGAACCTCAGACTCAACCAACTGCCACTGTTGAGGAATCTTAGTTTAAATGTCTTTTCTTTCGTTTTTTTTGTACTTTGTGAGCTTTTGCGTGGCCAATGTGCCTTTTTCTGAACAGTTACGCCTTGATTGTTCCCTCTTTAATAAAAAACTACAACTGTATTGTCAGAATGCCTCAATCTTTATTTTCTCTTGATTACTTCTGTATGATTCTATACTTAGAATATTTTGCATGCCTTTCATACTTTGCCTCCTTTGTGCAATCTTCTCGGGGTTACATACCTCAGGTATAATACTACAAGCTTTACTTCGGCAAGATACTGTCCTGCAAACTTTTCATAAATTTCAACAAGTGTAAAACACATACTGTTTTAATTTCAACCTATAAACTTTTCTCAAGTTATAACAAGTGCTAAACAATGATCTACTTGTAAATTGCTACAAATTTCAACAAGTGTTTGAGCAATATACTTAGTTTTTACTTCAACCTGTAAATTGCTGCAAATTTCAACAGATGATCATATGTCGGCTTAACGTCATCTTGTAAATTACTACAAATTTCAACAAGTGTTAAGCATCTTTTTCGGGTTAACCAACTTGTAAATTTCTACAAGTGTTTAAGCAATAGCCTCGGCTTTACTTTGACTTGTAAATTGCTACAAATTTCAACAAGCGAAGAGAAACAGTAATATCAGCTTAACTTCAACTTGTAAATTGTTACAAATTTCAACAAGTGAAGATAAGGAATCAGCTTAACTTCAACTTGTAAATTGCTACAAATTTCAACAAGTGAAGATAAGGAATAATCTCGGCTTAACTTCAAGTTGTAAATTGCTACAAATTTCAACAAGTGAAGATAAGGAATAATCTCGGCTTAACTTCAACTTGTAAATTGCTACAAATTTCAACAAGTGTTAAGCATATTCTTCTTCTCTTTGCCCCCAATGTGAACCTGGGTTCCACTTGGGTTCTCATTATTCAGAAAAAATATTGCGCATCTTTTATCAGTGTAGAGGAATTCTGCTATGATTTTATTGATGACGTTGAAAAAATAACAAGGAACATCTAATTTTAGAAAAATTTCAGATTACAAGTGTTTCATGGTCTAGGCAATGCTTTGCCCTCATTATCTTCAAGTCGATAGGCTCCATTGCCTAATACCGAAGTGATTCTGTAGGGTCCTTCCCAGTTTGGGCCAAGCTTGCCCTCTCTGGGATCCTTCTTGTTGCCGACAACTTTTCTCAGGACTAGGTCGCCAACTTGAAAATCCCTTGGATTGACCTTCTTGTTGTAAGCTCTGGCAAGCTGTTGCTGCTATGCTGCGAGCTGAATTGCAGCTTTTTCTCTTCGTTCTTCCAAAAGATCCAGATCTCGGGCTAAGAGTATATCATTAGTCCCATTCTCAACTCCCTGGGTTCGGATCCCTGGGATGCCGACTTTCAGTGGGATGACTGCTTCTGCGCCACAAGCCATGGCAAAGGGGGATTCTCCTGTTGATCTTCTCGGCGTAGTCCGATATGCCCAAAGCACGTTGGGCAATTTGTCTACCCACTTTTCTTTTGCTGCCTGCAGCCTCTTCTTTATTCCATCCAAAATTACTTTGTTGGATGCTTCAGCTTGTCCATTACTTTGGGGAAAACTTGGTGTTAAAAAGTAATTTTTGATCTTGAATTTCGCACAAAAGTTCTTGATGAGTTTGCTGTCAAACTGCGTTCCGTTGTCGGCAACTATTGCTCTTGGAATCCCAAATCTGGTGATGATGTTTCTCCATATAAAGTTCTTGACATCCACATCTCGGATTTTGGCAAGAGGTTCTGCCTCTATCTACTTCGTGAAGTAATTTGTTGTTACCAGCAAGTATTTTCTCTGCCCAGTTGCCTGGGGAAGTTGGCCAACAAGATCCATGCCCCACTGGGCAAATGGCCAAGGGCTGGATACTGGATTCAGGTCAGCAGCTGGCTGGTGTATCAAAAGTGCAAACCTTTGGCATTGTTCGCACTTCTTCACGTATGCTTCTGTATTTTTTTGCATGTAGGGCCACCAATACCCCTGGGTAATGGCCCTGTGAGCTAGTGATTTGCCCCCAGCGTGGCTTCCATAAACTCCTTCATGAATTTCATATAAAAAATCGTCAACCAGCAAACGGTGTACGCACCTTAAAAGGGGTCCAATGAAGGACCGTCTGTAGAGATGTCTGTCTGCTGTCAGACTGAATCTTGCCGATTTCAATCTGACTTTGTGTGCCTCCTTGCGGTCTTCTGGCAGCTTTCCTTCTTTCAGGAATGCAACTATTGCATCCATCCAGCTTGGTCCCATGTCCACACACATTGCTTCCTGCTCTGTGTTACGTGGTTCTATGCTCGGGCCCAACATGTAGTCAATCATTATTGTCCTTGTTTTTCCAGTCTGTATTGAACTTGCCAGGTTGGCCAATGCGTCGGCGTGGCTGTTATCATCTCGGCTTATTTGGAATAGTCGGCAGTTCTGAAATAAGGCTGCCAATCTGATGACCTCTTTTGCATATGCCGACATCCTTTCGTCTCTGGCTGCAAATTCTCCTGTTGACTGGTTAACAATAAGCTGTAAATCACAAAAAACTATTACCTCATCTGCTTCTGCTACTGCTGCCAGTTTTAGCCCTGCAATTAATGCTTCGTATTCTGCTTCATTATTTGAGGCCTTGAACCCCAAACGGATGGACTGTTCTATTATTTCTCCATCTGGAGATATCAGTAGTACTCCTGCCGCCGCTCTTTGTCAGTTTGAACTTCCATCGACAAACAGTCTGAAGGAGTCGCCGATGTAGATGCTGCAGTGTCTGAGTTTTTCCTTCCTTTGTTCTTTTGCCTTTGGCTGGGCTTCTCATTGCTTGCTGGGACAACGTTTATCTTGGCTCAACGGAGCCTGATGTTCGTTGGATTCCGGGGTGAACTCGGCCACGAAGTCGGCCAAAACTTGGCCCTTAATTGCTGTTCTCGGCCTGAACTCCAGGTCATACTGGCCCAAAGCCACTGCCCATCTTACTATCCTTCCAGTTAAGTCTCCTTGCTGCAACAAGGGTTTCAAAGGGTGTTCTGTTAGCACTACAATCTTGTATGCCTGAAAGTAGTGGTTCAACTTTTTTGAAGCCATTACTAAGGCCAGCATTAATTTCTCTAGTGGTAGATACCTTGTTTCTGCGTTGGCCAAGGTTTTGCTTACATAGTAAACAGCCTTTTGCTCATCTTTTTCTTCTCGGATTAATACCGCACTTACTGCGTGTTCTGAGACTGCTAAGTACAAAAACAGCTCTTCCCCAGGTTCAGGTGTTGAGAGGACTGGAGCCGTAGTTAGATACTTTTTTAGGTCGGCCAACACGGCCTCACATTCCTCTGTCCAAAGGAAATCCGTGGCTTTCTTTACCAGGTTGAAGAAAGGTTTGCATTTGTCTGAGCTTCGGCTTATGAACCTGTTTAGGGCTGCGGCCCTTCCGGTAAGCATCTGTACCTGTTTTGCTGATGTCGAGCTCTGTAAATCTAGGATGGCCTTGATCTAATCCGGGCTGGCCTCAATGCCCCTTCTTGTCACCAGGTACCCCAAGAACTTACCAGATCCAACTCCAAACGTGCACTTTGATGCGTTGAGTCGGAGCCGATATGTTTTGAGGATTTCAAAGACCTCTTTTAGGTCGGAAAGATGACCCCTAGGCTCCTTGGTCTTCACGACCATGTCATCGATGTAGACTTCCACTGTTTGGCCAATCAAGTGTCTGAACATCTTGGTTACCAACCTTTGGTAAGTTGCTCCTGCATTTTTCAGCCCAAAAGGCATTACTCTGTAACAGTACAGGCCTTTTGGGGTGATAAACGCTGTCTTCTCTTTATCCGGGAGTACATGGCTATCTAGTGGTACCCCCTATAAGCATCTAGGAAGCTCATCCTTCTATGTCCAGATGTGGCGTCCACCAACTGGTCGATCTTGGGTAGAGGAAAACTGTCTTTGGGACAAGCTTTGTTTAGGCTTGTAAAATCTACACAGACCCTCCATTTACCGTTCTTTTTCTTTACTACCACAGTGTTTGATAGCCATGTCGGGTAATCGACTTCTCTGATGGCCCTAGCCTCCAGAAGTCTGTCTACTTCCTCTTCTACTGCTTCGACGTGCATCAACGTCGGTCTTCTGGCTTGCTGTATTACAGGCTTGGTCGATCTGTCGACGTTCAGTTTGTGGCATGTGACCTTAGAGTCAATGCCAGGCATCTCATTAGGTGTCCAAGCGAACACCTCAATGTTTGTTCTCAAAAAAGCTTCCAGCTCTCTTTCCTCTTCTTCGGCTAAGCCTGAGCCGAGAAGAAAGAATCGTTCTTCATCGTCCTCCTGGACGAGGATTTTCTTTAGTGCTTCTTCACTTTTCTCGGCCGGCTCCTTGCCGACATCGTCTAGGACCTCCATGTCCTCGTCTTCGATTTCTGCCTTCTCTGGTTCTCGGATGTTGCAGGTTGATTTCATTACTGCCATGGATCAAGTTTTTGCCTGCAGTTGATCTCCTCTGATTTCTTCAATCCCAAGCTCTGTTGGGAACCGTAATAGTTGATGCAATGTTGAGGGAACTGCCCCCATTGCATGCAACCATGGCCTTCCCAAGATGATGTTGTATGGTGAGGGTGTGTCAATCACAATGAATTCCGTCTTGATTTTCTTTGTGCTGGCTTGTACTTCCAAGCTTGTTGCGCCTAGTGGCCATGTCGGCGTTCTATTGAAACCGACCATTGGGCCATTGGATCCTTCCATGTCATCTGGGTGAAGGCCCAGCTCCTTGTAACATCTAACGTACATGATGTCGCAAGAGCTGCCCTGATTAATCAAGATGTGCTTCACTTGGCACTCCCCAACCTGGAAGGATATTACCAAGGCATCATTATGCGGGTGTTGGATCATCTCTAGGTCGGCTTCAGTAAAAGCTATCATCGGTCCTTGGCACTCCTCTGGCCGATGTCTCTTTTCCCCGACTTGGTAGACATGCTGTAAATGCCTTACCCTCTGGGTCTCTCCTCTGACTTCGTTCTCGTTGACCCTTGAGTGGATCACATTAACCACCTGTGGTCCCCCTGCTTGTGGTTGCTGTGCTGGGGGAGGCGGGGCTGCTGGTGCTTGAGGCAATCTTGCCTGTTCCTCTCTTGTCCTGGCTTCATCAACAAGGTCTCGCAGATGGCCTTGTCTCACTAAGTCCTCTAAATGTGCTCTTAGGGCTCTGCAGCCCTGGGTTGGGTGCCCTTCTTCATTGTGGTAAGCACAACGCCTACCAACGTTCCTTCCCATGTATTCTCCTGGGGCCTTTGCCGGTGCTCTGAAATAGGGTTGGTTTCGGATTTGATCCAGGACTTTGTGGACCGGGATTCGGAACACAGTCGTCACTGCCTGTTTGGCCCTCAATTCCGTTTCTTGTTTGTTAAACCCGTTGTTACCTCGGCCTCGCTTCAGTGAGCCATTGGTTCTTTCTTGTTTTATCTCTTTATTCCCCGATGTATCTTCCTCGGCTCTGGCATACTTCTCTATTCTTGCCATGAGCTCCTCCATGCTTTTCGGCAATGTCTTTGCCAAGGACTTCCGTAATGGACAATCATCTTTCAAGTCGTTCTTGAAAGACACGACTGCCACCTCCTGGTTGCATTCGGGTATTCGGTTGAACACCTCATAGTACCTTTTTGCATAGGCCCTAAGGCCTTCATCCTTGCTGATCTTCAGAGCCATCAATGCGTCCACCCTCAATGGCTGCAACTTGTTTGTCACGAATCTGGCCACAAACATCTCGGCCAGGCTTTCCCAAGTCTTCACGCTTCCCTTTGGGAGCTTGTGGAACCAATCTGATGCAATCTCCCCGAAGGATGAGGGGAACACTTTGCAGAGTAACGGCTCGTTTCCGCTATACAATGCCATTGAATTCAAGTATAATCCAACATGAAAGTTAGGGTCTGACTTACCATCGTATATTTGAAATCTCGGCATACTGAATCTCTTTGGTGCCTGGAACTTGTCCAATTCTACCGAGAATGGTGTCCTTGGCTTGTCGGGTGAGGTTACCTCGGCTTCTCTGTTCTGTTGCTTCCTCTTGAGGTAGTTTCTCAAGTCTTCTTTGCTCCGTCTAAGAGCTCGGCTATCTGCTGACTTCAGTTTCTTCGGCATACTGCTTTCAGCCTCGTGGTGGGCCCTTTTCAACCTCTCCCCATGAGTTGTGTCAAAGCATAATGCTTGCCCTTGAACATGCCGATGTTTCTTGGGTTCTGCGTCCTTTGTGTGATATGTCTTTTGGGACTCTTCTCTTCTCGGCTCCTCTCGTCTGACTTCCCTGGAAGGCTAGTGAGAGTGCCTCCCACTCCTAGTGTGTTGAGGGGCTTCAGGAATTATTTTCTGCCCTTACTTCTGGGCATTGGTTGCTGGTATTGGTGTGTCGTGCAGTGGGTATGGCGGCTGCATGACGTTGTTTTGCATCATGAAGTTGACGACCGATTGTAGGTCTGCCAACTTGTCTGCCATCTCTTTTACTTCTTCATCCCTCCGTAGGCACCTGTCCCTCCATACCTGGAGGTTGTCCTCGTTGTAGTATCTGCTCTGATCCGCCTTCTTTGAAGTGTCGCCTTCCTGGCCGACGTCTTTCGCCCCGTGAATCTGGTTACGAGTTTCTGTGTTGCGGTTGTTTCTTTCGACATCGAGATCAATAGGTCTTTCGCTTCCAGCGGGAGTGCCGTCTCCAATATTTTCTTTCTGTGCGTTATTGGCCATCTATTCGTCTTTCTTTCCCACAGACGGCGCCAAATTGTGTGAGTGATTTTCCAATCACACTGCCCGTTTAGTAATTCAGCTGTAGAACACTGGCAGAATAGATGGCACCCTGCTGTCCTGCACAGAAAGAGAAGGCTCCGGCGGTGGTTCTTCCACCCGGGGGCTCTCCGACGATCAAGTCAGTATATCTCTCAAAGATAATCAAGTGCTAAACTTACTATTCAAAGCATGAAATTGCGTACCTTATATCCACGGGGGTGCCTTTCTTTTATAGTTTACTCAATCCTAGTCCCACTAGAAGCCTGGCTTCTATGGACTCCAATTCAGTGCATACTTTGGATTTCTCAAGAGATAAGGATAAACTCCCTAAGAGTATTACCCTTATCCATCCTGAAGTCTTTCTTCATCCTAGGGCTCTTGTCCCTTATCCGCTTATCTCGGACTCCGGTATTCTCGCAGATAACCTCGGCAACTCCGAGATCACCTCGGCATAACTACCACGACACGTGGCACCTCGGCTGATACGTCGGCGTCACCTTACCTCGTGTTGGTACTCAGAAAATATATCCCCACAATATCTATCATATGTTTTCATTCATTTTGCTGGAACCAAAAGTTCCCTGAGCCAGTACATCTACTTTATCGCTTGTGTCTGAACAATCCTCAATGTACAGATCTTGCTCTCTCTGTCTTTTTATTTATATTTATTTAGCTTCTGGAATTCTTGTTTTCTGTTTTGTCACCTTGATATTAACTGATTACTCTATGCAGGTGAATAAGCGCAAGCCATATCACAGTATCAATTTTGTTATTGCACATGATGGGTTTACACTGTACGACCTTGTTTCATACAATTTTAAGGTGTTCACAAATTCAGATAAAACCATCTAAACTTGTTTTTAGAACTTTGGATTGTGTTGTTATTATCTCAGTTGTTGGTATTGTAGCATAATGATGCTAATGGAGAAGGTGGCAATGATGGAAGCAATGATAATTTTAGCTGGAATTGTGGTTGTGAAGGTAGGATCAAAATTTTCTACTTCATGCTATTATATGATACTATATTAAACATATTACTACCGGTTTATTTGTATTAGTTTTAAGCATTGCATTACATGCTTGGTTTAGTCAATAGCAAGATGCCTACTTGAGGAAATCACAATTTAATCCCCACGCCCCCTGTCCAGTCTGAATTTTTTCTTACTTCATCCTCTCTTTGTGTGTGTCTGTGTGTGTGTTGAAGAGAGTGAGTTTATGGTTCAAAGTTGGTAAGAATAGTTTCTGAGGCCTATTAAGTGATGTCAAACTTACATCCTGAATTTGCAACTGAAGTCTCTCTAATTTGGATTACTTGTTGTGGAGAGTCTATTTGGTGATGTAGCATTGGTCTCTGATCTGTTTAGTTTCTGTTATACTTATCAGCAAGGTGAGTCATTTCTTCTGTATGTATTTATTGGACAGGCAAAACTACCGATACCAATATTAAAGCTCTACGCTTCCGGCAAATGAAAAACTTCCATTTGGCACTAATGATATCCCAGGTATATTTATTAGACAACCCATTTTTATGCATTTCATACGCAACATTATCATTTGTTATCTCCTTTTTGTTGTCTGAAGCATACTTTTATCTAAATTAGTTGTTTTAGGCATAAAGCTTGAAAATTTATCTCATGGATTTAGTTAGCTTAGGAGAAACTGCTTTAATTTTTTTCTTTTATCCTCAAGGAAACCTGTCCTTGGGAAGAAATCTTCATCATGCGTATGAAGTTTTAACAACTCGTCCTTTCATCCTCTCAAATCTAGCAGATTCATGACTATAATTTGTGGATTTAGTTGCAGGGAACATTGAGTCTGATTTATTAGGTTTTGCATTTGAAGATGTGAATTACCATTGATATTAAACATTAACCTATCAACATCTATCCCAAATGGATGTTTATGAGCTTTGTTATGAAGTGTGTACATATTCATGCAATTCTTTTGTTCCCAGTTACTTGAAGTATTATTAATAATGTATTTTGATTCATAGTGATCTGAAAATCTCTCCTACAACTTTTTTCTGTACAAGCAAAAAAACATGCAGCTCATTCTGCAAGTACTATTGGTCCTTTCTTCTAATGTCACAAAAGAATTTTATTTTAGAATCTTTTTACTGACATTTAATCCAAAACCCAGTCATGTTTGATTCAGAAAATACGTGATTTTATTCTTCCATCAATTTTTGACTGATTTGTTAGTCACTGTATCACCGCTTGGCACTTACCATTTGTGATAAACTAGATTCATGTAGTTTTTCTCTGTTTATAAATTTCCTCTTTTTTAACTTGCTATATCATCTGAGGTATTTTCTGACCAAATATAGTTCTAAATATGATGTGGCCAACAGCCTTCTGCTATCATGCAAAATGATGTCACTATGCAGTTAATATTTTATACTTTATAGGAAGATAAACTCCTAGATTAAAAATGACTTTTTAAATTATATAGTAGTCCCCTCAGACATTTTTAAACTATATAGTTTATAGTTTTTAATTGTTTTATATTTTTGTTCAATTTTAAATCTTTTAACAGTTTACCCTATTCAACTAGAAAAATTATTTTGAAGTTCATTACACCCTCTTGAGTTACATGGGTTGTGTGGTTGCATGTAATCAGGGAACACCAATGATGCTAATGGGAGATGAGTACGGGCATACTCGCTATGGAAATAACAACAGTTATGGACACGATACTGCTATGAACCATTTTCAGTGGGGACAGGTTTGTGATATCTTCTATTTCATCCCGATAACATTTATCCAAGTAATTGACTGAGGACATGAACTTCTGATAAGACAGTTAGAGGCAAGGAAGAATGATCACATGAAGTTTTTCTCAGAGATGATAAAGTTTCGCAAATCGCGTCATGTATTTCGACGTGAAAATTTTATTGGCCAGGTAAATCTTTCTAGCTTCTCTGTTTCTAGAGATATACTCTTTCATGTACAGTCATTTTAGGGCCTGTTTACTAATTAGGTGTTTATTTAAGCACTGCGTTTTTTCGGTCTTATGTTGTCCCTTGTTGAGCTATAACCTTGAGTTCAGTTCTTGTTACTTTGCAATATCCCTCATTCAAATAAACATCTATGCAACAAAAAAGCAAACCAAGAAAGTTTCTTTAAGGTTTGACAGAAATTATTGTGAATATTTTTTGTGCTTATATTGTGAGTACATGTTATCCCTTCCGTTTGATGTACTAACCTATTGTGTACATACCCTTACCAATGCCTAATGTGTCCAACATGATTTTTCTATTGAAGTTGTCCTTGCAGCCATTTATTCTTCTATCCATAGGGTTGGCTTCTTGTATGGCTTATGAAATTCTTTACTATGCAGAATGAGGTGACATGGCATGAGAGCCAGTGGGACAATTCTGGGAGCAAATTTCTTGCATTTACGTAAGAAAAGTACTCTTATGCTCAGTATGGTCTTTTTATTTTATCTTGGTAGTCTGTGTTAGCATTGGCATGCACATTCACGTCCTCGGCTCACTTAGATCAAATCAGCAATGCAGTTCTAGAAAAAATTCCCAAGTTTGTTTTCTTTCTTTTGTTTGAGTGTGTGCTTATTATCCTATCCCCACCCCCAACCCCTCCTCTTTTTTCTACTCAAGACCATGTAACATGGTCTTATCTCATCACCTGAGTGCCCAGGGATGGGTAGGGTCTGCATGTACCTGGTCTGCATATTGCAGATGCTACTGAGTAAGCACACTACACATGAGGGAGGGTGTAAAGGGAATTATGAAGGCATGAGGGCACCCTCACCTCAAGAACTAGCCTTTGGGGTTGGGTTCTACTCAAGACTCTGTATATTAGTTGCATGTTGTAGTTGAATCCTTTGGCATGGCATTTGACAAGCCACAGGTTCGAGGAACTTGGCATGCTTATTCATCATGATAATTAATACTTAAATTAGCATTGGTGTTTTTTCTTTTAAATAAAGCCATGGTTTGCATCTAAACATAATATGTCTAAATGGTTGGGCTTGTGGTAATGACAAGGTAGATTCCAGATGAATTTCTGTAATGCTAACAAAATACAGTTTCCTCTATCTGAAACATTTGACATTGTTGATTTTTGAAATCCGTGTTTCAACTCTTGGGAATCCACTCATACTGAAATATTTGTTTTGTAGATTTCATGACAAAAATGGAGGAGATATCTATTTGGCTTTCAATGCACATAGCTATTTTATTGAAGTTGCATTACCGTCGCCACCACAAAAGAGGCGTTGGTTCCGAGTGGTTAGTTTTCTTTCCTCATTGGATCCAGGTTTATAGGTGCTTCTGTTCTTTGCATAATCTGCTTATATCATGCATCTCAGAACAGTGCTTGCTTGTTTTTTAGTTGTTCCAGAATTTTTCACTTCCACTAATCCTGTTTTAGGATTTTGCCAAATGTTTAGTCTTGCCTTTCATCTTAAAGTCGTCGTGTATTTGAATTTCAAAACATATGTTTGTAGTATTTTCATTTTCATATGTGAACGTATGCTTTTGATGTCAGACACTGAAATCTTGGTCACACACACACACACACAAGGATTAGTCGAGTGGTTTTTTGTTTTGCTTGGTATGTGCCACTACTGAGTGATTCCCATTGAATCTAGAGCATATACCGTGCCAATGCCTTTCTAACCAGGATGTTCTTTTGCTCTCTTTGCATTTTTCTGATCTGGAATGTTTGTTCCAGGTCACTTGAAAATTTCCATTTAAGTTCTGAGCCAATGTTGTTTAATTTTAAATTTGCAGGTAGATACAAATCTCGAGTCTCCTCATGATTTTGTACCCGAAGGTGCCCCTGGCGTCAGAAAGACATACAATGTTACACCCTACTCTTCAATTCTTCTTGAGGCAAAGCCATGAGAACGCTTCCGAGTTTGCTTATAGTTGATTATATCCTAAAAAATGTGTTCCATCCTAGGGTATACTAGGTAGTTGGTAAGAGTCCAAGTTCCATCTCTTTAGAACATTGCTAAGATTGAAGTTGGTTAATAATGTTCTACACATATATAGTATTCACCCTTTCCCTAATAAGAGGAACTGTAATGTAGAATTAAGTTGCAAATCTGTGCAGACTAAAGATTTATGAATAATTTAAATTATCATCTTAAAAGTTACATCATCAGTCAGTAAATATAGTAATTTTGAAGGGAATACATATTGTGTTTGGGGGGAATCCGGATTATCTGTCTCCTTGTATTTTGTTCATTTATGGGGTTGTCCATGTTAATAAAAGCAATGCTATGAACCAGTTAAATTCAAGGAGACGGAGAATAAAGAGTAGATAATCTTGATTCTGTTTGGGGGAAACTTCTGTCTTTATAACAAATGCCTATGCTAAAAAATGCTCCTTTCAATTTCAAATTAAAGAAGACAATGTTCTAAATTATTTATTTATTTATATTTCATTAATGAATTTGGTTGAAGAATTTGAAGGAATTATCATTTCTAATTATTTCATTTTGAACTAAGGACACGTTTGTTTAGACGGATTGGATAAGGGAAGATTGTAATTCATCGGATTGTTAGTTCTGAGAAATATTATCCTCAGAATATTTGGATTATTTTTAATTAAATAATAGACTATTAGTTCGGATGAATTATTAGTCCTATCTCATGTTTGAATTTTTCCAAACATAAGGTAAGAAAGCAGAGTGAGTCCAGCGGCAGGCACGCACGCAAGAGGAAGCCTCAGTTAAGTTTCCTTTTGCTTTTTGATAACTAGTACTACCTTTCCTGGTTGGCATATTGTTGTCGCGGAATTGTCAACCCAACACAAAGACGCCTGTCTCATATGTTTTGACATTTCTTTCCCGCTTGACGGGTGTGATTGCACATGTTTGTTGGAATTTATTCCAAATCAGAAATTTCTCTGTTGTTACGCGTTGATTGACGGGAAAGGAAAGGAAGAAAATAAAAAAGTCTCTTTCTAGTAGCTATCGGGTCTTTTGGAAAGTGGATTATAGGCTATTTCTTATATTATAACCCACTTCTCTCTATTATAAAAAATTGATTATAATCAATTTTTAATTAAAAAACTGATTATAACCACATTCTCAAAATAGTTTTATGTTTTAGTTGTTGCCAAAATAAATAAAAAATTCTATAACTATGTTCTCGAGGAAAATATTATAGAAAGCAATTATTTCCTATTAACAAAACAATTAATTATTTGATTTTTCATTTAAATTTTATTTTTTTCAAAAAAATATGTTCGTTTGGTTATGCAGATAACTCATTGGACTGTCAATAAGATGAAGAAAATGTAAGAAAAATTAAAATGGTCAGCGAAAGTTCAAAATTATATTTTTTTTTGTCCAAAGATCTGCAGAAATAATTTGTCCATAGAAATAAGTTGAAGCAAAATGATCAAAATATCCATATATATATATATATATACCAATCAAACCCTACCTACCATCCGTCTCTCTTTCTCTCACATCCTGATCTAAACCTTATGTGCGTCGTTTCTGCTATCGCCATCAACGCATCCCCTCCGCCTCCACCTCCACCGTCACCGCTTCATTGCCTCAAATCGTCGTCGTCATCAGATATAGAGCCAACACCTTGCTAACTTTCGTTGTCACATTGCTGGCTTTAATCTATGCCATGTCTTCACTTTCTGACAATCTCAACTCTCCCTCTCTCTGCTCCCATGTCACGGTCCTCTATCTCTCTAGATCCTTTATTTGTTCGATCATTTCCTCATTGATTTGATTGATTGATTCATTCTTTTGTGTTTTTTGAATTTAGGTCTTGAACATTAATTTGTTCCAGAAGTCTACTCAAAGAAACGATGAGATGTTTCAATTCCTACAAAATTTTGTCTCTCTCTGTGTAACGAATGCTTGCCTTAATTAGATTGCTTGCTCAAATGTTGTATGCCTCAAACCGCCGTAACATTTCAAAACATTTCGAAAGAGGTCCTATCTATCTATCTATCTATCTATCTATCTTCTCACCCTTCTAGGAGTAATCTTGATTCAGATTGTTGTTGTTGTTGATGATGATGATGATGATTGCAACAAATAAAAAAAATTTGTGGTGCAACATATAAAAAAAAAAAAGATCTGTTCAAAATTTGAACAGATAGTGGCTTGGTGATTTCAATAAAAAAAGATTTCAACAGATAAAAAAATAACAAAATAGAATTCAGGAAAAAAAAATTGAACAGATAAATAGAATTAAGGAAAAAAATGGAACAGATATATATAATTTAGGGGGGAAATTGAATAGATAGACAAAAAATTTGAATAGATAGATATAAATTTGAATAGATAGATGTATATTTGAATATATAGTCAACGAAAAGTCAAACAGATAAAAAAAAGTCAAGGGGTAAAATTGCAAATAAAATATTCTCCAGGACTTCTTGCCAAATTATTTCACAAATTGTGGATCATTCATTAACAAAAAAATATCCCTTAGACCTAATGCCTTATACTCTCCTTATATTGGATTTATCACCAATTATCCAATTAACCCTATAATTTTTATAGTGTATCATAAAATATTTTTACATATATGATATTTTTTTACTCTTTTTAATATATTGTTACACGTCTACCAGTCTATTAATGTTATTAATAGTGTAAATGGTTGTCGTTTTAAAATTTGGAAAATGTCATTGATAATTGTTTGTTTTAAAAGATTAAAGCACTTAAACTTCTCAACCACTCCATAATTTAAAAAAAATAAAATAAAATAGAAAGGGAAAAACTTCTCAACCCCCTAACCTACTCCACCCAAAAGTGTTAATCTATGCTTGTAAACTGAATCAAGGACATTGTTCATTTTTTATGGGTCATTTTCTCCTACTTGCATAATTGGTAGGAGATGAAAATTAGAAGGAAAAAAAAAAGTGAGTTTATACTATTAAATCCATATAAAATAACTTGTCAAAGTAGAGATTGACACTTTCTAATCTAATCCACAGCTACCCTAAAAAATTCATTAAAAAAAAAAAAAAAATTCATAAAAAAAAAGAGAAGTCGCAAAACTCTCAACCATCATGGCAAACAACATTTTCATTGTGTTAGAACATTGTGAAAATTGAAATTATAATAATAGAAAAATGATTCATTCACATAATTTCTTCCCCTTACAATTCCTCTAATGATGTGACAAGCAAAATTTGAATGGTTACCCACCTTTAAGTGTTTCCTTAAAACTTTTCTTACCTGCATTTTGTCTTGCCACCTTTAAATATTTCCTCAAAACTCTCTGTAAGGTCCCAGTGTCCGACATCGGTAATAGAGGGGGAGTTCCTAGGCTATAAAAGTAAAAACCTGGACCCTTATAGAGCATCAAGACCTTTTATCGGGTGGTGAAATCCCTAACAGAACTCCCCAGTTAAGCGTGCTTAGACTGGAGTAGTTCTTGGATGGGTGACCTACTAGGATGAACAAATCCGTACGAGCGTGGCCCAAAGCAGACAATATCGATGAGATGTGAAGGGTTGGGGCGTTACAAATGGTATCAGAGCTGACTCTCTGGAGTACCGAGTGTGGGCCCCTGGCGTCTCTCGGTGCATGTGGGCGGGCTTGTGAGCTAACAGGCTACTGTACGGGGATGTGCAACCTTGAGAGGGGTGGATTGTAAGGTCTCGGTGTCCCACATCGAGAATGGAGGGGGAGTTCCTGGGCTATAAAAGTAAAAACCTAAACCCTTATATAGCATCGAGACTTTTTCCCGAGTGGTGAAATTCCTAGCAGAACTCTCCAGTTAAGTGTGCTTAGGCTGGAATAGTTCTGGGATAGGTAACCCACTGGGAAGAACAAATCCGTATGAGCATGACTCAAAGCGGACAATATCGATAAAATGTGAAAGGTTGGGGCGTTACACTCTCATTACATGCATTTAAGTTTATAATTTATAATTTCAATACACTTTCATATGTCAAAATAGTTTTTCACATTTCAATATAGTTTAGAGTAAATTACACTTTATCTCCTTTATGTTTGGCCATTTTTATATTTTGGCTTTTCAAGTTTTTTTTTTTTTTCTCCCTACTTTTGCCTTTCATGTATCAAGTTTTTTTTTTTTATAATTTACTTCAAAAGTCAACTTATGTTCAAAATTAGATAAAAAAATAACACATTGACAATCACGTGGCATAAAAATAGTTATTATGTATAACTACATCTTGTTCTCTTTCCCTCTTGCAGATGTTCCTGTGAAATTGGAAAATAATGGTGAGCATCATAATGGAGGAGACATTTTTTGTTGACTAAATTGATGTTGCGGGAAATTTGATTTTCAAGTATCTTTCTTTTTTTGTGCACATCATATCTCAGTTTATATATGAGAAGATGAGTAACTTGCGACCACCCAACGATAAAGGAGGTTGGATCCCTGTTGTGAAGCAACGGGGAGGAGGTGGAGCTTGGGGAAAGGATGTAAAGTGCAGCCTACACACAATATTCGTAGACAACCTTCCTAGTTCCGTGGATGCTAAATCCTTGTTCAAGTTGTTCTCTAAGTTTGGCATTGTGAGAGATATTTTTATTCCTTTCAAAAGGAGAAGAGTGTCAAACTCCCGATTTGGTTTTGTGAGATTTGACTGTCTTGTTGCATCAGACATTGCTATTTAGAAAGCAAATGGCCTCTTGGTGGATGATACAGTTCTCGTAGTCAACATGGCTTCTTACGATAGGAGTAACAGGGATGTATAAAGCCAGAGGCGGGTTCAGAACAATAGAGGTGCTTTTGAAACAACCACAAGCAGGGGTCAAATGCCATTTGTTGGCTCTCGAACGTTCGCAGAGGTACTAAAAAGGGGCAAACTCAATGGGAAAGCTTGTACGACCATCAAAGCAAACGAAGATGGCCATGGATGGCTCTATGACAGTGTTATAATTAGACTTAACATGGATTATTCTGCAAAAAGTATCAACGAGGCCCTTAAGGAGAATGGGATACTGCAGGCTGTGGTCAGAAAGAAGGGAGGTCGTGATGTAGTCGTGACTTTTAATTCCCATGAGGAGATGCGATCTAACATCCACAATATGAAGGAGTGGCTTAAAGACTGGAGCCAGTTTGTATTAGAATGGCAGCCAGGTCTTCAAATCCAGCAGGAGAGATGTGTGTGGTTAAGGTGTTATGGCATACCCCTTAACCTCTGGAATAGAAGCACACTAAACAACATTGGAAGCTTGTGGTGCTCAGTTCTTAGCTTAGAGGGTGATATTAATCAACCTAAGTCCTTATTCTCCACCAGAATTAAAGTGGTTACATCCTGCATGGAGCTTATATTTTCAACAATAAATTTGGAGTGTAAGGGCATACTTCATCTTATCCTTGTGTATGAGGATCACTTGGTCAACCCAGTTGAGTTTTCTATCAGCTCACACACTGAGCATGATGACTGCAACTCCATTGTAGGAGTGGGGGCAATTAATTTTCCATAGAAGTTCGGCGTGGAGAAGGTTGATGATGCCGTAGTGGCACATGGGTATGATCACTCAGGTGATCGGAGGCTCACACAGGGTAACAGTGGCGAGAAGGAGGATACAGTGGTTGAAGAGACCTGCTACGATAGGCAGCTAGGTGAAAACGTAGCTGGTGTGGTGGTTTCTGGTCCCAATGAGGAAGCATTCAGGAAGGGACTTAACCAGTGCTACAGTGGGGAGTTGGTGGACACAGAGGCAGATGAGACGTTGTGTAAGGGAAAGCTCTTCCATGCTAGTGCAGTAGAAGAAAAGGTGGCAATGATGAGGGAGCTAGCACTTTACCCAAAAAACTTCGTTGACCCACTGAGGAGTGCTGAGGAAGTTTTATCTCCTGGCTTCAACAAAAGTCTAAGTGGACCGAAGGATGACTTTGGGCCTGGTATTTCTCTTGAGGTGGATCTAGCCCAACCATATGGTATGCAAAGAGTCCAAGGCCTAACTATTCTTAAGCAACCTGAATGCCTTGCCACTAGGCCTATTAGTTGTCATGCTCCAGTCTCAGGCCCAAACGTTACTGCTGGCCCATCTTCATTGGGCACTCTGGGTCTTAAGGATCAAAGCCTCGATAGATCATCTTCTTTCACCCTTAATCCCTTTCGGAAGGTCAAGAAATATGGAAAGAAGAAGGCTCATGTGGAGGGTTTCTCCCGTTTTGCTAGGCTTTATAGCCAGAAAGCTGCAACCACTATTAAACATTCATCCAAGTCTGTTATTCTCAGATCTGCTGCTACTACCCTTGCTCAATCAGATCTGTCCGAAGGAAAATCCAGTTCAAGCAGCTTCTTCCTCAAAGAAGCTAAAGCAACCATTAAGTTGGGGGAGCAGCTTGGTATTAATTTTAAGGGAAAAGAAGTTACTGTGATGGACAAAATTATTGATCTTGAACTTAATGATAAAGTGAGAATCAATGAAGTGGGCTCGGCAAAGCTGTGATTGCTGTGTCCGGGGGCCTCACAGTGCATCATCTGATCTCTATGAAGCTTTTCTCTTGGAATGTCAGAGGCATTGGCAAGCCTGAAAAGAGGGGTAAAATCAAACGTCTTTTGAGAGATAGACATATTGATGTTGCTTTCATTCAAGAAACTAAGAAAGTAGTTGTAACACCCGAATGTTTTAAATTTAACATTACGATAAAATAAATAAATAATAATAATAATAATAATAATAATAATAATAATAATAAGTATATATATATATTCATGTAGTGATAATAATAATAAATAAATGATAATAAATAAATGCATAATTTAGGAGATTGGGAATTTTATGGTTAAAGAAATACGTTGTGAAATATTATACATTAAATATTTTAGTAAGTGGTAAGTGGTGATTTATAGTTGGGTAGTGAAGTTTTTAGACATGAACCTAACTTATTATTATACGTAAATTTTAGGAGTCATCTTAAATTACCAAAGAAGGTAATAACTCTTAAATTAAAAAATGGTCAAAAACATGTCTAAGTTAGATGGATTGGTCATGGTCATGGGATTCAAACCAGTTAATAAATAATATGGATAAGGGCGGACTCAGTCAAAGTTTCGGAAATTTCTGAGGCTTGCCACCCACGATTCACCTCCTATAAATAGGAGAATAGCGAGTTAAGGCAGCGGTAAGAGAAAAAAAAAAGGTATAAGAGAGGACGCACAGGTGTTGGTGGAAAGAAATGATAAAGGAATTAATTTAAGGTGAGTTATATTATACCTTGAGTTAGTATAATATGTTTTAAATATGTCTTGAGTTACCAAAAAGTATTTTACTTATGTTTTGACTTACCAAAATCTGTTTCATATAATTTATGTTTTATTAATGTATTAATAAAAGTTATGTTTTATAAAAGTTTCAGTTACGTGGTTTTATTTCTGAACCCTATTTGTTTAAAAGGAAACCCATGGATATGTTTGTTTTACTTTTAAAGAATATTTGGCTATGACCTTATATGAAAATATGTTTTGTGAGTACCACCACGGGAGTCCCATGCCTTGGGGGACTTAAATAACCATTGGCTAGTGGTTGACCACTTTGTGGTCCAGTGTTTGTTGTGGATCCATTGACCAGTGTAATGCTTGTCACTTAGTGATGTACCGTGGTTATAGTGATTATTTCAGTTTCTGGCACTTAAATAAATTTGTGTATTCAACTCAACTCAATTTATAATGTTTTAGCTTACATAAATATCCATGGCCATTTTGTGCCCCTCATAGTATAATATTTCTCACTCTGCTATGTGCTTATAGCTGTTACCCCTTTCAGGTGACGAGGTTTAGCGAGATCAAGATAGAAAATGAATCGCTATGTTATTTTGTTTTCTATCTTTTATTATTAAACTCTTGTAATACAGTGAAGCTCAAATAACTATGTTTTATTACCTTTTAAATAAACAGTTGGTACCCAGTTATTTATTTTAATTTATTTAATTTATCCGCTTGCGCTGTGACTACAGAATTATCCGAATTATTTTATTTTTTTATCTTGTTATGACGCTGAACCTTTGGGTACCGGGTTTGGGTCGTGACAGTAGTAGTTTCAGAGTTTGTTGCTCGTGGGCTTTGGGGAAATATGAAGATGGAGTTTATGTCAGTAAACCCTGTTGGTATTGCAGGAGGGCTCCTCTGCATTTGGGATCCGGATGTTTTCCAACTAATTGGGAGCTGCTGCAACAGGAGGTTTATTCTCCTCTCAGGTACACTCTACAACTCCTTTGATTGTGTTCTTCTCAATGTATATGCTCCTAATGATGTTAGTAGTCGATCCACTCTTTGGAATTCCATCTTTAAGCTCAAGGATTTCTTCCCTAGCCCTGGGTGCTTGACTGGTGATCTTAATGAAATAAGGCACATGGAGGAGAGAGTTGGATGTGTCAGAAGAGATAGGGGAATGTGCCATCTTAATGAGTTTATAGACAAATGTGAATTGAGTGATCTGCCCCTTCTTTGTCGGTCCTGCACTTGGTGTAACTTTCAAGAGGCCCAGAAATTGAGTAGAATTGACAGAATAATACTCAGTCCAGAATGGCTGGTCCACTTCAAAATGAAGCTCTAGGGCCTGCCTAGGTTAATATCAGATCATTGCCCTCTATTGATGATGGAAGATGAAAGAGATTGGGGCCCTAAGCCCTTCAGGTTTATTAATGCTTGGACCTTGCATCCCAATTTCTCTCATTTTTTTCACTTCCTACTGGGAGAATTCTACTGTTTCTGGTTGGGCAGGCTTCATAATCCAGCAAAAATTCAAGCATCTTAAGATGGAGTTAAAGGTTTGGAACACTGAAATGTTTGGCAATATTACCACTAAACTCAAAGCAACAGAGGAGGAATTGCATGCCTTTGACAGAATAGTAGAGGAAAGAATACTTCTTCAATCAGAAATGGTTCGAAGAAGAGAAGTAAGATGTGAAGTGTGGAAACTCTATAGGAAGGTAGAGTGGTTATGGCACCAACAATCCTGAATGAACTGGTCTCTGCAGGGGGACAAATATACTAGGTTCTTTCATGTTGTTGCAAGTACCAGACATAATAGGAACATGATAAATTCCATCTCAGTAAATGGTGTGTCTCTAGAGGAACCGAGCAGAGTTAAACATGAAGTGTTTCTTCACTTCAAGAAACACTTCAAGGAATGTTGGGTCAAGAGGCCTGTATTGGGAGGGGAATTCAGATTACTTAATGACACCATTTCCCATCATCTTGTATCTGATTTCACTGAAGTAGAGGTATGGGCTGCCATTAAAAAGAGTAATAGCAACAAGGCTCTCGGACCAGATGGGTTTAACCTCCTATGCTATCAGAAGTTTTGGAGAATAACGAAACAAGTGCTTATGCAATTCTTCCAAGATTTTCACAACCACAGCGGACTTACTTATGGCATCAACAGCTCGTTCATTACACTTATCCCCAAGACTCCTAATCCCAATAATCTGTCAGATTACCGACCCATTAGCTTGGTGGGTTCTATATACAAGATTTTAGCTAAGGTTCTCTCACACAGAATGAAGTCCGTGATGCCCTCCATTATTGGTGAATCTCAGACCGCTTTCATAGAGGGAAGGAATATCCTTGATGGGGTATTTATTGCTAATAAAGTAGTAGATGGTTGGAAGAAGGCTAATCAACAAGGGTTGATCATCAAGCTAGATTTTGAGAAAGTTTTCGATTCAGTAAACTGGGGTTCCTGTTCTCTTTGATGTCCAGCTTTGGTTTTGGGGCTAAATGGATCTCTTGGATAAAAACCTACGTATCTACACCCATAATTTCCATCTTAGTCAATGGTTCACCAACTAATGAGTTCTCTCCGCAAAGAGGGCTCTGACAAGGTGACCCATTGTCACCCTTCCTCTTCAATATAGTGGCCGAGGGGCTTAATATTCTCCTGAATAGAGCACTACATCTTGGCATCCTTCATGGTGTCTCGGTTGGGGTTAATGAGGTTTTTTTATCTCACCTTCAATTTGCTGATGACTCAATTTTCTTCTGCGAGGCTGATATGGACCAGGTGGTGATTGTCAAAAGACTCCTTCGATGCTTTGAAGTCCTTTCGGGGCTTAGAATAAATTATCATAAAAGTGTTGTATGTGGTGTAGGTGTGAATGATGAGTCTCTAAATGCAATTGCTAGACTCTTGAACTGTAAGGTGCAAAGCTTGCCACTGAAATTTTTAGGGCTACCTTTAGGAGCCAATCCGAGTAGAAAATCAACCTGGAAGCCTGTGCCTGATAAAATTAGATCTAGGCTTTCAGGCTGGAAGAGAAAAATGCTGTCCTTCGCTGGGAGGTTAACCTTGATCAAGTCTGTCATTTCGAGTCTCCCTGTGTACTATCTTTCCCTATTTAAGATGCCTGAAGGTGTGGCCCGTGAAATTGAAAAGATTGAGGCTGCATTCTTGTGGGGTGGTGATGGCCTAAAAAGAAAAGTTCATTTGGTAAAATGGATTGAGGTCACAAAGAGTGTTGCCCAAGGGGGCTTGGGTATCAGAAGGATCAGGGATGTTAATGCATACTTGCTTCTAAAATGGTGGTGGAAATTTGGAAATCAAATCTCAGCATTATGGAGGAAAGTTCTTATAGTAAGTATAAAATTGAGGTTCAGTGTTGGCATCCTCTTGTGCAATCCTCCTACAAGTACTCTAGGGTAGGAAGGACATCACTTTTATAGGAGTACATAGTTCACATACGTTTCAATTCTTCTTGGATAACTGCCAAATCAAGGTTGGGAATGGTAGTCGTATCAGATTTTGGCATGACAAGTGATGTGGATCTGCTTATCTCAAGGATGAGTTCCTCTCTCTCTTCAACCTGTCTGTTGATAAGAATAGTTCTCTTCAACAATTCTATGCCAGGAAAACCAGCTCTACAATTTGGAACTTTCCATATAGAAGAATCCTGTATGCCTGGGAAGAGGCCATTGAAGCTAGGTTGATTATAATGTTATCTTCTGCCCCCCCTTGAGCCTCAACAATGCTGACAGCATGGTGTGGTCTTCTACAGCCTCAGGTTCTTGTGTTTTCTCTGTGTCTTCCTTATATTCTCTCTGTAATTCTCTCCTTGGGCCACACCTCAACATCAACAAATTCATCTAGAGCAATATCTTACCTCCCAAAGTACATTTTTTCGGATGGTTAGCATGGAAAAACAAAGTTAAAACAGCGGTGTTTCTACTCGATATTGGTATCCTAGGTAGCAATGTTTTTCCATTATGCCCTCTCTGCAAAATGGCCCCCGAATTTGTTTCTCATGTTTTGCTTCTCTGTCACTTCTCTTGGACCATTTGGTCATCTGTGTTATATGAATGGGGGCTCTGTTGGTGTATCCCAGAATCTGTAGCAGCTTTGTTCAATTGGAGGAAGGGGGAGAAATTCAAGCACCCACTCAGGAAATTTTGGAGAGCGATCACACTGGTAGTACTCTGGTCCCTTTGGAGACTTAAGAATGAGTGTGTTTTAGAGATGCTCATCCTAATTCTGCAGAATTGTGGGAACTTATTAAGATCAGATTGGCTCTTTGGCTTAAAGCTTCTATTAAGGATTTCCCCTTCACAGTCGAGGACGTGGTTCTCAATTGGAGACAAACCAGGCTATGCCATTCAGTTTAAAAGAATTCTATCCCTATGTTGTTGAGTATCAGTTGCAGCATTCTTGGTCTGCTCTGTCTTCATCTGCTGATGCTATCCTACTGGTGTTTTTGCTGTTTCTGCTACTGTTTGTTCTGTTACTAATCTAATCTGTCAATGAACTGCAATCTGTTGGTGGTGATCTGTGGAGGGTAGAGTTATTTGTTGTTAGCCCATCCTGTTAGTGATCTGTTGATGATATGTTGTTCTGTCTCTGAACTGGTTTTCTGGAATTAGTGATCTATGGGTGATGTGTTATTCTGCTTCTAAACTAGTTTTTAGGATGGTAGCGATCTGCTAGGCTTCTGCTATTGATTCTGTGGTTAATTATACACTTTAGCCATTTTTCGAGTTGTTCATAGGTGATTTCGGTTATGAGAACCTTGCGGAGCAAAATGTTTGTTTTGTCATGTCGAATTGGTGATGATCTGCGGACGTGTTGGGCTGGTTCAGGTGTTATTTGGTTGATTGTTTTATGTTTTCTCTTCTTGTTGGTTTCTCACCAACTGGAGCTTTGAGCTTGTCCTAGCTCTGAGCTCCTCTTTATTGATGTAACCTATCACTTTGTTTGTTTCCATCAATAAAGATTTTTTTACTGATCAAAAAAAAAAAAAAAATGTATAACTACATCTTACACAAATCTAAACTATAATATATTTTTTATGTTATGTGACAGTTTAACGTGATGTTTTTTGTCAAATTTTGAACAAAAATTAACTTTAAGAGTAAACTGAAAAAAAAAAAAAACACTTAACACATAAAAAGTCAAGATGAAAAAAATAAAGGGTAAACTTTTAAAAGGTAAAAGTAAAAAATTACTCATACATAAAAGAGATAAAATGTAATTTATCTTATATTTTAATATATTTTTTACATAAATTTTTAACATTAAAAACACTCTTAAAGAAAAAACTATTCAATGCTCTTATTCGTTAATTTTAACATTTTTTCATAATAATAAAAAATAACGAAGTGTTAGATCAATAGCAACTTTTGGAACAATTGAGACGTAACTTGTAATTTTTTACAATTATGCTACGTAACTCGAATCCTTTCTTCCCCCGAATCCCTTGAACTCAAAACGACGTCGTTTTGTCGTTTTGAATTTTTTTTTCTCCAATTAGAAAAGAAGAAAGAAGAAGAAAGAAAGAAGAAGAAAAGAAGAAAGAAGAAGAAGAAGAGAAGAAGAAGAAAGAAGCAGAGGCGGAGGCCACGGCAGGAGGAGGCCGGGCGGAGGTGAGGCTGCGACGATCGGCCAACGAGCTGCGACGATCGGCCGGGCGATCTGCGATCGATCGGAGGAGGCTGCGATCGATCAGCGGAAGCGGAGGGGCTCTCTTTCTCTCTCTCTCCATTTCCTCTTCCCCTCCTCTTTCTCTTCTCCTCTCTTCTCTCCCTCTTTCTCTTTCTCTCCCTCTATTTCAAACTTTCAGACTGCATAAGGAGAAAAAAAGGAGAAAAAAAAGAAGAAAAAAAAAAGAAACTGTCCAAAACGACGTCATTTTGGGCAGTCGAGAAATTCTAAGGACAAAATTCAGGGTGAAAATCATTTTTCAATTTTTTATTTAAGAATCATGCATTGAAATAGTCTCCAATTTTTTATTTTTATTTTTTCTTTCTTTCTTTCTTGAACTCTTCATTGAAATAGTCTGAAAAAAAAAGAAAAAAAGAAAAAAATTGAAAACCTAGAACGTGTCAATCATAACGGTTGTTTGGGATGACCTAAATAAGTGTACTTTTTGTCTTTTTATAAAAAGATGTGCAGAAAAGTAGAGAGATGATGTGATGAAAAAAAGATAAAAAGATAAAAAGTGTGTACTTATTTAGGATAGCCAAACTTGACCTTAATGATCAAACAGTGTTGAAGAAAGAATCTTTCCCTCAACTTTCTAATCAGGATTTGACCTGGCCATGTGATTGACGATCATAAACCTTTCCCAAATTGTCATTTAATTAGAAGACATCGGACAGTTCAGATTGAATATACATGTTACATGGACGATCAGGATTGTATGACGCACAAATAAAAAAAAATATCCGTCATAAAATATTAGTTCCTTATTTTATTTTTTATTGTCTTAAAATATTAGTCACTCTTCAAAAATCAAGTACAAAAATAATATAAATTTCTTATTTTGCCCTTCTTTTAAATTAATAAACAATATAAAAAATACAATTATGACATTGATATTCTAAAAATATATTATCAAAAGGATAATTTTGAAAAATTAACTTTTTTTAAAGTGTAATAATTATACTACTAAAAAAAAGTTAAATTTCTCAAAAAAGACCATTATTTGGGACAGATGGAGTACAAGTTATTGAAGAGCTCAGGAACAACAATCATAGAGTAGTGGTAAAAATCTTAAAAGTTTTACTAAAATTTTTATTAAATGTCTTATATAAATGTAGAACTCACATTATATGAAATTCATGTGAATCTAGTGAGATATTTAGTAGAAATTTTAATACTCCCTCTATCCCATAATATTAGTTCCTTATTTCATTTTTTATTATCTCAAAATATTAGTCCATCTTCAAAAATCAAGTACAAAAAGAATATAAATTTTCTATTTTGTCTTTCTTTTAAATTAATAAACAATATAAAAAGTACAATTATGATATTGATATTTCTAAAAAATGTACTATCAAAAGGATAATTTTGAAAAATTAACTTTTTTAAAGTGTAATAATTATAT
>CM069905.1:132553312-132660312 GCA_036172215.1 Camellia granthamiana
GCAAATTTATTATTAAAAAAATTATGATTCCAGTAGTACAATCATTCTTTGTTTCCTCACCACAACCACACATTAAAGGGAGAAACTTAAGTATTCAAAAACTTGATAAAACATAGCCAATGTTGGACAAATATATATATATATATATAAACAGAAGTGAATGCAAGATAAAACATAAGGCACCAGAGCAGAATTATTAGAGAATCTGGTGATTGACCAAAAAAAGAACAAAGCAGTTCTTTGATAACATTGGAATATCCAGAAAGGCATATTGGGAATCGGTCAATTTCTAATTAAAGGCATATTGGGAATCGGTCAGTTTCTATCTCTGTTCATTCTGTTTGAAGAAAGGAAGGATCCCCAAGAATCTATCTTTCTTTTTAGTTGTTGAATTTCTATTTGATTGATCAATGGGTGGTATTCCAAATCCTCAAAAAAATCAGGTGATACCACCCTGATAGTTGATATGCACCCATGTTAAATATTACACCACCTTTAAAAAATTTCAGCAGACCCATATTCATGGTACTAAACTTTATTTTGCAGGAAATTTTATTGATCAATGAATGCAGTTTAGTGATTTCATTTGGGTTTATGCCTATAGGAGTTATAAAAATCAAGTCAAAATTCTATAAGTCCAGAATTTGTATATTAACTTACAGCTGTAGGAAATTGAGATCTAGAAATATTCACCGATCTTGCAAAACAAGTCAATAAAGGCACATTGTATTTGTGATTCAAAGAACAAAAATCAATAAAAAGAATGTGGCAAAGCACATCAGGTATCCAAACCAATGACCCACAGATAGCCTCAGAACTGAAACAAGAAGCTACATGGTTTCCCAATCTTGCATGTGGCTTAAAGTGGTCAATGTTTACTTCAAACCAAGTGTTGTTAACCAAGATTGTAATAAGAAATGTTTCTAGCAGGGATAGCTTAACAAGAAAGGAGAGTTAACCAAAAATTTAAAACAGTATATAAAATTAATATGTAACAATTCTATGATCAAAACCCATACAACTTAAGAAACATCCTCAATTCGCTAATATTACCAGAGTGATAGATTAAAACTGTCATTCCAATCATCATAACAACAATTAACCAACTATAATAGAGATTGCTCTCTTCAATTTGGATTTCCTACTACAATTTCCATATTCTTCCCTACCAAATACAATTATTATTAGGATTAATCATGCTAACTATTTTTCTTTTGATCTCCAACCACAAATGTGTATATGCTGATTCGCTATTTTGATCACCAAAATAACAGTGCTCAACTGAAAGTAAGCGCAAACATGTCCTAGAAACTCTTACAGTGATCCTATCCTAAAAATGATTTTGGTGCCCATTCAGCCAACCTCTGAAAGAGTAGATCCCTATGGTTTCCCAAGCACTCATCTAGAATTGGACAATGCTGGCTAAATGTGGATTCAGTTTCAGGAACAAGACTACTTGTTTATATAAGCAAATCATCCAAGAAGAGAATTACACCATATTAATTTAAGCATCTATTAGTCATTCAATAATCAGTTACCAATGTTAAAAGGAACAATTGCTAGAACCTTTCTCAAGATAATAACTTGAAACTGTTATAAGAGTGGGTGCTCGTAGCGTTTTTTAGAATGAATTCAGTTCAATCACTAAGTAATTACCTTCTCAATAACACCAAGGTAGCTGCCACGTATGCTTGGATTCAGCCCACTGGATTCATCAGCTGTAAAAGCACGAACATTCATTTCATATATAACAAGATCTTTCTGCAGGAAGAATAGCAAAAAAGGCAAAGATTACAAAGAAGCACTTAGGTAATAGGTAAAAATAATTAAGACACCCAACACAAAAATATTCAATCATGCAACTTAGAACCAACAACAGAATGGAATGAAATAAGAGAACATATGGAGAAGAGGGGCTAGCAATTTGAAGATGGGACAACCTTTTAGGCAATTAATCTTTCTCTTTTTATAAGTCAAAACTGATGCAAGTTAAGTAACTCACTATATATACCTCAGGTATATTTGGAAGCTTGTAATTCTCTCCCCAATTGAATGGCAAGCTGTTGAAATCATAAGTTCCAAAGAATTTAGCCATCTTATGACTTGCATCACCAAAAAACCGGCGGCCTTCAATTAGTTTTGCATAAGGATCAATTAGAATAATGTTGTCATCATATCGATGCCCTTGATGCCAGCCTCGAGGACCATCCATACGATAACTATACAGGACATCACTCCGAGGCAGATCCTGGATTCTTAAGAGCACCTTCAATTGTACTCAACAATAAACACTTCTAATAAATAAAATAATTGTATCTCCAATTACTTGAAAAGAAGTATTTCTTTTGCTGATAGAATTTTAGATCTGCCACAAACACTAATAATAAAAAATCTACTAATAAACATTCCAGTAGAACAAGCCCAAAATAAGATATACTGTCTAATGACTGCTTAGAAATAAGAATTTTCCCAAGATACAGGAGTAGACTTAGAAATTCAGATTGAACCGGAAAGGTTCTATGAAATATAAAACAAGAAAATAGCAATTTATTGAGTACCTAATAGATCTAGATCATTTTAAAAATGACTTCAGATGATGCTCTTGCACAATGTGGTTGAAGGAGTCCCCCAGATGAATGGTTTCAACTTTCAAGTACTCAAAAATGGAGCATATATTTGCCTTTTTTTTCAACTTTCAAGTAACCCACATCTATAATGTTGTCATGTTTTGTGCGTGTTACATTCGGTTGTTTTTTTTTTTTTTTTGAATTTGTGTTGTGACATTATTATATTCAATGTTTACGTACGTGTCACGTTACGTTTTGCAAACTTACTAAGTTTTTGATTTTTTAAATTGAATGTGAAAATATTGTTTGTTCGTGTATTTTGAAATTCAAATTCACATTCATATAGATATAATCTATGGTAACATTCAATTTCCTATATATAGTTTTGCCATTATTTATGATATTAACAACTAATATTGAGGGTAAATGTGTATTTTGAAATTCAAATTCATATTCATATAGATATGATTTGTGGTAACATTCAATTTCCTATATATGATTTTACCATTATTTATGATATTAACAACTAATAACAAACTTTTCACGGGACTTATGGGAACAAAAGTTTTCTAGTAGGATCATATGTAACATAAGTCTCTTAATATGACTTATAAATAATTTTCCTAATAATTAATTGCATTTAAGGACCCATAAATTTGTATAATTGCTGAAAAATTCCTAAATAGCTTTGAGACATGGATTTTGACAACCAAAAACAAAAATTGCAAATTTTAAAACTCCTATCAATTCTCACATGGCTGGTTTTTCTCTAACATTACGTTCTCTGTTTGGATCATGGCATAAATGAGGTAAAATTGGCTGCAACTATTGTGACAAGCGTTTTTATATCGATGGTGCTAGAGATCACTAATTTAATGGCTCTAAACCCACCACTAATGAGGTGGCAAAGTAAAAAAAAAAAAAAAAAACAATACAAACTGTGACAGTGGGTGGGACCCACTGCCACATCACTAGTGGTAGTTCTAATTAGAGCTCCCACTCATTTTCCTTTTTATATATAACAACTGGTAATAGGTGTCTGAAGGGCATTTGTTAATATTAAGAATATGAGAAAAAGTATTTTAAAAAATTATAAAATATTAAAAAGTGTTTTGAAATTTATAAAAAAATATATTTAATTTAGTAATAAGTGTCTTGAAATCTATTTTTTTTTTTTTTCATTATTTTCTTGTGCTTTAGGAACAACACTTTTATATATATAATTAAAATTTTTAATCATATTTATATAGTTAGATGATGTATTTAGATGACTAGAAATATGTAAAGATTGGCTTGATGTATATAAATTGGACTGAATCTTACTTTGACACATTTTGCAAAACTTTTAAAAATTGTCTTTCATTTTCAGGGCGCTCTCTCTCCCTCTCTCTGTAAGAATCCATGACCATAATTGAAACTTTTCTCTATTCTATTACGTAATAGTGTTCCCTGCTGTGCCGTTTCAGTCCCCCTTTTTTTTTTTTTTTTTTTTTTTATGTTCTCACTATATTTTTTGAGGTGACAAATTTTATTTTATTTTTTGTTTTAGGATTTAGGGTTTAATTCTTAAAATTTATGTAATTTATTATTTGTATTTTAGGGTTTAGGGTTTAATTCTTAAAATTTATTTTTATTTTATTTTAGGATTTATGGTTTAAGATTTAGGGTTTAGGGTTTAATTCTTAATTTTTAATTTTTTTTTATTTCAAGATTTATAGTTTAAGGTTTAGGGTTTAATTCTTAAAATTTATTTTTTTATTTTAGGGTTTAATTCAAAAAAAAAAAAAAAAGAGTAAAAGAGCCCCAGTTCATCCAAACCAAAAATAAAAAATAAAAAAAAAATAACTCATAAAACGCTGCAGTTTTGTTTGCACGATAGGGACAGCAGTGATCCCTCATCCAAAAAAAAATTCCCTATTAGGTACAAGGTTATAGAAAGGTTAAATAGCGATTGAATTAACTATCCTAATCCTCCATCTTTTTCACGAGATTTATAAACATATAAGATTACTAATCACATGCTATTTTCCACAAATTATTATTCTAGGTTGATAGTCATCTATTTGATGACTAGATTGGTTGATATATGTATTTTTTTCATGCTATTAGTTTATTTGTTTATTTTACTTAATTTATTAGAAGCAACACGTTTTTAGGATTAACAATCTTTAATATGATATTCATGTTAAAAATGCACAATTTAAATTTGTAACCTTGTCTTGATAACCATTTGGTTGTATTGGCTAAATAATAAAAAGAAAAAGTAAAAAAAAAAAAAAAAAAAGAGACAAAAATATAATTGTGGAATAAATTCTCATTTATTATAAATAATATCAAAGAATCAACAAATACGTAATAACAGTCAGTATCAACCACCACCGCCAAGTCAATCAAAAATTAAATAAAATTAAACATAATAATATCTCCTAAAAAAACACACTTAATCTTAAACTCCGGCGAAGTGAGTAAACTCCAGATCGGATCTAAATCAACAACGTAGCGGCAAAGAAGACTACAGCAGCGGATCCGGCGACGGTGACTCTGTTCAATGCGCCGGTGCTAGAAGGAGTAGAAGAAGGAGATTGTCCGGGGGATGAGATCGTGGATGGAGGAACGGTGGCGCCGGAGGGAGTGGAGGCGGGAGCGGTACGAGGAGCAACTGGAACAGAGGTCGGTGGTGCGGTGGTAGGGGCGGAGGTAGCAGCGGTGGTCGGTGCCTTCATGGAGGGCGACGGAGTTGGAGAAGGAGTTGCCACCGCCTTGGGAGGCGATGCTACCGGAGACTTCGCAGGTGATGCTCCCGGAGCTTGAGCGAAGACTGATCCGGCCACCATAGCGAACATCAACACCAACACTAGTGCGCTCGAGTAAGCCATTCTTGTCGATTCACTCTCTCTTCTCAAAAGATAGAAAGGAATAGAAATATAAATCGATGGATGTTCGACTATAAAATAGAGAAGCAGAGAGTTTTTAGAGAATTTCAGAGAGAGAAACAGAGATTGGGAATCTGGGATTTGATATGAAGCCTTAGAGAAACGGAGTATATATATAGGGGCGGAAGGGACAGCGTTAGGGTTTAAGAACAATTAATTCGGAGGTGGAACAGCGTTGAGGGACAGCGTTGAGGGTTTTGATTGTCAATCAAGCATACGGCCGGGTCAAATAGTAGGTGGAGGGAGAGAAGGAAGGTAGTAAGATTGTTTCATACTGTTTGATTATTAATAAATAACGAAAGTTCCAGGGTACCGTTATGATTGACACGTTCGAGGTTTTTTTTTTTTTAATTTTAGGTTTGAATCATAAATTTAGAGGTTTAAGAAGAATTTTAAAAAAATTATGAAATATGATTAAAAATACAGTCTTAAGAACTATTTTTTAATAAATGACTCTCAATTCAAAAATTACACCTCAATTGCCCAACAAGTTATTTTATTATTTTAAAAAAAATATATTAAAAATATGAATGAATCATTGATAATTACAAGGTTGTGTGGTTTACACTGTATAAAATGTACAACTGTTTGTGATCTATTATGTTATGTGTTTGATTGTTGTGTTAGTAACACAGCTCACATTGTTCTAACGCGCTTTATGTTTTTAGAATTTGTTAGTCTAAGTCTACTTCTAATTGTAGCCCTCCAATAATATATGACTTTTGAAAATATTTGACAATGTCTGTTAATAGAATAATGTATTGATTATATTTTCAATTTCCTCAATTTTGTAGTGCTTATAAAATTTGGAAAGCATCTGTTTGGTTTGTTTTCAAATTTCGTTTTCCAATTTTTTTTTAAAAAAACTAAATATTAATTTAGTGAAGAAATAATAACTCAAAAGCATTCATCATTTTACATGATTTTAAAATATTTTTTTAGAATTTATTTTGCCAAACTAATTTCTGTTTTTTCAAAATAAAAAAATTAAAATTTTGATTCCAAAATTAAAACCAAACATAATTTTATTTCTGTGGTGGTTGAGAGTTTTGCAAATTATTTATTTTAATTCCATTGCATTTTTTACAGGGTAGTTGTGGATTAGATTAGAAAGTGATATTGTCTACTTTGAGAAGTTAATTATATGTATAAACTCTTTTTTTAGTTTTCTTTCTTGTCTCCAAGGCTAGTATTTGAATTTTTTGTGTTAATATTATTAGTAATATTATTAAACTTTAATATCATATTGTTCATGTAGATTAAGAATAATTAATTGCATTTACGGGCTCATGAAATTGTATAATTGTAGGAAAACGCCTGAGTTGCTTTGAAATTTGAATTTTGAATAAAATTTGCAATTTTTAAAACTCCCACCAATTCTCACACGGATGATTTTTCCTCTCTTTTATGTCACAAATAATTTTTCTCTTTGGATCATGGCATAAGGTAAAATTGGCTCCAACTATCATGCAAGTGTTTTTACACAAATGGTAACAAGTGACCAGAGGACGTATTTTTTTTTTTTTTCCTTGAACGGCAAGAAAGATTTTTATTGATGAAGCATACAAAGTATGGCATAATACATTAATAAAGAGGAGTTTGGAGCTAACACAAGTGTCTTGGAGGACATTTGTTAATATTGAAAATATAAGAAAAGTGTTTTAAAAAAGTATAAGAAGATTAAAATATGTTTTGAAATTTATAAAATATGTATTAAATTTAGTGATAAGTGTCTTGAAATTATAATTTATTTTATTTTTTTACCATTTTCTTGTATCCGAATGACACTTGTTAACAAGACTGTGTACATATTAAATGACTTATTTAGATGACTAGGAATTAGAGCTGTAATCGAGCCGAGTCGAGCTGAGATTCACTATGTTCGAGCTCAGCTCGATCTATAATGGAGGTGTTCGAGCTCGGCTCGAGCTCGAAACGAGCCTAAATATGTGAGCTTGAGCTCGGCTCGCCTAAAATCTATGTAACTCGGGCTCGGCTCGTTATGGCTCGTTAGCGAAGTGAAACCACCAAAGGCTAGCAACTACTACACTTAAATAGAGGTCTGTCTGTCTTTGAAATACATTATGTAAACGATGTGGGACTCCAAATTGTTTGAAGCATTACTTATCAAACGGTGTCGTTTTAGCAATTGCACCAAAAGTTCCACATCGCTCAAGGAAGAAGCATGCTAAAGGTTCACTACTTATAAAGTGGAGCTGTTGGCAACGGCATAGGCAGCCCAATTTCTGAGGTCAAGCCTAGAAACATACAATATCATATATATATAAATATATAAAACATAAAATATTATGTAAATAAAAAATAAAAAGTTCAAAGTTTTTTTGACATGTATAATATATATAATACATATATATTATATTATATTATATATAATAATATATAATATAATATAATTATAATTAAAATATATATATCTAAGCTAGCGGGCCTAATCGATTCGAGCATTATTAAACTCGAGCTCGGTTCGTTTATTATATGAGCTTAAAATTTAAGCTCGAGCTTATTTATTTAGTAAGTGAACCGAGTTCGAATGAGCCTTAACGAGCCGAGCTCAAGTTTGTTCATGAACAGTTCGGTTCATTTGCAGCCCTACTAGAAATATATAAAGCCTTTCTTGACGAATCTTACTATGATCTAATTTTGCCAAATTTTACTCAAAAAAAAAAAAAAATTCTCCCTTTTTTGGTTGGAATCTTTTATCTATTCTCTCTAAGATATTATATAAAATAAATTATATAGTATTAAGGGTAAATTATGAAAATGGACACTGCAATTTACACGATGTGTCAATTTTGTCTTTACTATTTTAATTTACTTGAGTTTGCCCCTTAATTTAACAGATTACGTCATATTGGCCCAATAAATAACGGGCATTAGGTTTGATGGACGGAAACTCAAACGATTTGTCAATTTGATTCATGTAGTTTATACGATGTGTCAATTTGATTCCTATCAAAATCGAGCAAATTAAAATAACAGGAACTAAATTGATACATCCTTTGAGCATGTGACGACTTTCTGTCCACCAAACTTAACGGTCGTTATTTATTGGACCAATATTATACAATCGGTTAAATTAAGAAGCAAAATCGAACAAATTAAAACTAGATGAACCAAATTAACACATTGTGTAAATTACATAAACCATTTGCATAATTTACCCTAGTATTAATTGATTCAAAATAAATTACAAAATTATATAAAAAGCCTTATTACATGCAAGGTTCCAATTCATGAGATTGAATTAGCAATTCCTGCCGCTTGATTCATAATTTATGCTATTTTTTCCCCCAAATAATTAATCCACTATACTATTTTTCCCCTAATAATTAATCCATTTTTGAGTTGTTCTTGGTGAACTTATTTTGTGAGCTTACTTGAAGCTCTTTTACTAGTTTACTTAGGTTTTGTGATCTATTTCATGACTAGATTGGTTGATATATGTATTTTTTTCATGCTATTAGCTATTTTTGTTTATTTTACTTTATTTATTGAAAGCAACATGTTTTAGGATTAACAATCTTTAAATATGATTTTCATGTTAAAAATGCACATTTTAAGTTCGTAACCTATGTCTTGATATTTGTTTGGAAACTTTGGTTTTTAGCGAAAAAGACATAAATTGTCAAATCATTCTCATGGTTCTAAATTACGATATCGGGTAACGTAACGGTATCGATCGTGAAGTATCGATATAAATAGTATCAGCTAGTCTGTATCGAAAATTGAGCGTCACAACCGTGAAATTTCTTAACCATTTTTACAAGAGTATCAGCCGTCACAGCTTGTATAACGACTTGAAAAATAGTTACGACCCATTAAATAACGAGAATCAGCTGGTTCGCCGGTGATTTTCAATCACACTGCAATATTGGGTCGTATTCGTATCCGTGCCTTGATTTTTTGATATGTATTGATCGGTATTTTAAAACTATGATCATTCTCTATTTTTTTATACGTATTTTTGTAAAAAATTAAAAATTTACAAATATATCTTAGCAATTTTAGCTAATTTAAATTGACAAAAGTATAATCCTTCTGTCCAATTTTGAAAAGTTTGAGTTTTTTTAAATTTATTGATATTCGATCAGTTTATTTAGGCCTCGTTTGGGAACAGGCTAATTTAGTAACTTTTTGGCTGTTTGGCTAAAGTATGAGCTAAAAAAACTAGTATGTTTGGGATGACTTTTTGACTTTTTACGAAAAGATGTGCAAAAAGTAGAGAGAAAATAGAATCTTTGACTTTTTGATGTGGGTTATTGACTTTTTAGTTAATTTAGTAACTTTTTAACTTTTTGACTAAAAAAGAAGGTTCCCAAACGAGGCCTTATTTTTTGTACTCGATGTGAGTCCCACAAATCATACAATCGTCAAAGTTGGGCATACTGTAGATCTTTTTGGACAACCAAAAATAAAATAATGAACAAATAAAATGAGAGGGATGTCATTTTTGAATAACTTTTCATTTATTATAAATAATATCAAAGAATCAACAGGAATAACTGTAAAAAGGATAATGTAAAATCAATCCTGTATGAACCACCACCGGCAAGTGAATAAAAAAGAAAATTTAAATTAAACATAAATCTACCTATCTAAAAAAAACACTTTTTTCAACTCCGGCGAAGTGAGTAAACTCCATATCAGATCTAAAACAACAATGTTGCTGCGAAGAATACTACCGCAGCGGATCCAGTGACGGTGACTCTGTTCAAAGCGCCGGTGTTAGAAGGAGTAGAGGAAGGAGACTGGCCGGGAGCTGAGATCGTAGAGGGAGGAAGGGCGGCGCCGGAGGGAGGAGCAGAGGTTGGTGGTGCGGTGGTAGGGGCGGAAGTAGGAGCGGTGGTCGGTGGCTTCATGGAGGGAGACGGAGTTGGAGAAGGAGTCGCCACCGCCTTAGGAGGCGATGCTACCGGAGACTTCGCCGGTGATGCTCCCGGAGCCTGAGCGTATACAGATCCGGCAACCATAGCGAACATCAACACCAACACTAGTGCGCTCGAGTATGCCATTCTTGTCGATTCACTCTCTCTTCTCGAAAAATAGAAAGGAATAGAAATATAAATCGATGAAGGTTTCGACTAGAGAGAGAGATAGAAGAGAGGTTTTAGAGACGTTGAGAGAGGGAAAGAGAGATTGGGATTTGATATGAAGCCTTAGAGAAACGCAGCATATTTATAGTGGCGGAAGGGAGAGCGTTGAGGGTATTAAGGACAATTAATTAATTAATTAATTAATTCGTAGAAATAATAATGTTAATTTTAAGTGTGTAAACTAATCATTAAGTGACAACTCAGCGATATATACTGTCAGTAAAATCCTAGCCCTTTATGATTCGAGAAATGACATATATTCTAACTATTTTATTAAATATTTTATCACACTTCTCATATGCCATACAATTCACACAAATTTACATATTTCATAAAATATTTAATAAAATAATTAAAATTTCTAACCTAACTCTTAAGGCGGTGTTTAGTTGTGTTTTCAAATAATGATTATACACTCACATTTAAATATGATGTTTAGAAGGAGTTCTCAAATCACGTTTTCAAAACTCTGTTTCAAGCGCAATTTTAAAATTTTTTTTTTTCATATTTAACCTAACCGGTCATTCCACCTGATGTCCCACAGGTCGTCCAGCCGGTTGACCGGAACAGTGTTTTTTTTTTTTTACAATTGACATATGTTAATTTTTATATATTCGAAAAAAATATGTTTTGAATTTTTAAATTTTTTTTATGTGTTTTAATAGATTTTTGAATTGTATGTTTGGTTATGAGTTGTAAGTTTTTTAATCAAATATCATATGTTACATTAAAAATTCTTCACTCAATTCAAAACTCTTTCACTAAATAAATTTTTTACACTCAAATTATAATTTTAAAATTCATAAATTTAAAATATAACTTATACTCTCAAATTAAATTTACAAAATTTTACCAAACATAATCTAGGATTCTTATTGCTGCTGTCTTCAATAACTTGTCCGTTTTTTTATTTGCGCGTCATACAATCCTAAACGTCCATGTAACATGTATATTCAATCTGAACTGTCCGATGTCTTCTAATTAAATGATGATTTGGGAAAGGTGTTATGATTGTCAATCACATGGCCAGGTCAAATCCTGATTGGAAAGTTGAGGGAAAGATTCTTTCTTCAACACTGTTTGATCATTAATTAATAGCAAAACTTCCAGGCTACCGTTATGATTGACAGGTTCTAGGTTTTCAATTTTTTTCACTTTTTATTATTTTTTTTTCAGACTATTTCAATGAAGAGTTCAAGAAGGAAAGAAAGAAAAAATAAAAATAAAAAATTGACTATTTCAATGCATGATTCTTAAATAAGAAATTACAGGTTACGCCTCAATTGTTCCACAAGTTGCAATTGATCTAACACTTCGTTATTTTTTATTATTATGAAAAAATGTTAAAATTAACGAATAAGAGTATTGAATAGTTTTTTCTTTAAGAGTGTTTTTAATGTTAAAAATTTACGTAAAAAATATATTAAAATATAAAATAAATTACATTTTATCTTTTTCATGTATGAGTAATTTTTTACTTTAACCTTTTAAAAGTTTACCCTTTATTTTTTTCACCTTGACTTTTTATATTTGAAGTTTTTTTTTTTTTAATTTACTCTTAAAGTTAATTTTTGTTCAAAATTTGATAGAAAATATCACGTTAAACTGTCACATAATATAAAAAAATATATTATTATATTATAGTTTAGATTTGTGTAAGATGTAGTTATACATAATAATTATTTTTATGCTACGTGATTATCAATGTATTATTTTTTATCTAATTTTAAACATAAATTAACTTTTGAAGTAAATTAAAAAAAAAAATTGATACACGAAAGGAAAAAGTGGGGAGAAAACACCCAAAAAAAACAAAAAAAAAAAAAAAACTTGAAGAGTCAAAATATAAAAATGGCCAAACATAAAGGAGATAAAGTGTGATTTACTCTAAACTATATTGACATGTGAAAAACTATTTTGACATATGAAAGTGTATTGAAATTATAAATTATAAACTTAAATGCATGTAATGAGAGTGTAACGCCCCAACCCTTCACGTCTCATCGATATTGTCCACTTTGGACCATACCCATACGGATTTGTTCTTCCCAGTGGGTCACCGATCCCAGAACTATTTCAGCCTAAGCACACTTAACTGGAGAGTTCTACTAGGGATTTCACCAACCGAGAAAATGTCTCGATGCTATATAAAGGTTTAGGTTTTTACTTTTATAGCCCAAGAACTCCCCCTCCATTCTCGATGTGGGATACCAAGACCTTACAATCCACCCCTCTTAAGGCTACACGTCCCCGTACAGTAGACTGCTAGCTCACAAGCCCGCCTACATGCACCGAGAGACGCCAAAGGCCCACACTTGGTACTCTAGAGAGTCAACTCTGATACCATTTGTAACTCCTCAACCCTTCACATCTCATCGATATTATCTGCTTTGGGCCACGCCGGCACGAATTTGTTCGTCCTAGTGGGTCACCCATCGTAGAACTACTCTAGCTTAAGCACGCTTAACTGGGGAGTTCTGCTAGGGATTTCACCACCCAGAAAAAGCCTTGATGCTCCATAAGGATCCAGGTTTTTACTTTTATAGCCCATGAACTCCCCCTCCATTGCCGATATAGGACACTGGGACCTTACAAAGAGTTTTGAGGAAATATTTGAAGGTGGCAAGACAAAATGCATGTAAAGAAGAGTTTTAAAGAAACACTTAAAGGTGGGTAACCTTTCAAATTTTGCTTGTCACATCATTAGAGGAATTGTAGGGGAAAGAAATTGTGTGAATGAATCATTTTTCTATTATTATAATTTCAATTTTCACAATGTTCTAACACAATGAAAATGTTGTTTGCCATGATGGTTGAGAATTTTGCAACTTATTTTTTTTTTATGAATTTTTTTATAAAAAAAAAAATTGCAATGCAATTTTTTAGGGTAGCTGTGGATTAGATTAGAAAGTGTCAATCTCTACTTTGACAAGTTATTTTATATGGATTTAATAGTATAAACTCACTTTTTTTTTCCTTCTAATTTTCTTCTCTTACCAATTATGCAAGTAGGAGAAAATGAGCCATAAAAAATGAACAATGTCCTTGATTCAGTTTACAAGCATAGATTAACACTTTTGGGAGGAGTAGGTTAGGGGGTTGAGAAGTTTTTCCCTTTCTACTTTATTTTATTTTATTTTTCTTAAATTGTGGAGTGGTTGAGAAGTTTAAGTGCTTTAATCTTTTAAAACAAACAATCATCAATGACATTTTCCAAATTTTAAAACGACAACGATTTACACTATCAGTAACATTAATAGACTGGAACACGTGTAACAATATATTAAAAAGAGTAAAAAATATCATATATGTAAAAATATTTTATGATACACTATAAAAATATTATAGGGTTTATTGGATAATTGGTGATAAATCCAATATAAAGAGAGTATAAGGCATTAGGTCTAAAGGATATTTTTTTGTTGATAAGTGGTCCAATGAAATAGTTTGGCAAGAAGTCATGGAGAATATTTTATTTGCAATTTTACCCCTTAACTTTTTTTATCTATTTGACTTTTTGTTAACTATATGTTCAAATATATATCTATCTGTTCAAATATATATCTATCTATTCAAATTTTTTGTCTATCTGTTCAATTTTCCCCATAAATTATATATATTTGTTCAATTTTTTTCCTTAATTCTATTTATCTGTTCAATTTTTTTTCCAGAATTCTATTTTGTTATTTTTTATTTGTTCAAATCTTTTTTATTCAAATACACCAAGCCACTATCTGTTCAAATTTTGAACAGATCTTTTTTTTTATATGTTGCACCACAAATTTTTTTTATTTGTTGCAATCATCATCATCATCATCATCATCATCATCATCATCATCATCATCAACAACAATAATCTGAATCAAGATTATCATCATCAACAACAACAACAATCTGAATCAAGATTACTTCTAGAAGAGTGAGAAAATAGATAGATAGATAGATAGATAGAGAAACAAAATTTGAGAAAATGAAGCATGCAAAACCTAGAGGAAGAGTGAGTGGCCTGTTTTTGTATTTTAATGCAGAAACATACTAATGTTTTCTCGCAAAGATAGAAAGCCACTGCTCTACTTAAATAAATGTCCACTGCTGCCGCAGTCGTGCCACCAGATCCACTGAACCACTGCGACCTCTTTCGAAATGTTCTGAAATGTTACGGCGGTTTGAGGCGTACAACATTTGAGCAAGCAATCAAATTAAGGCAAGCATTCGTTACACACAGAGAGACAAAATTTTGTAGGAATTGGAACATCTCATCGTTTCCTTGAGTAGACTTCTGGAACAAATTAATGTTCAAGACCTAAAATCAAAAAACACAAAAGAATGAATCAATCAATCAAATCAATCAAGGAGATGAGGAAATGATCGAACAAATAAAGGATCTAGAGAGATAGAGGACTGTGACATGGGAGCAAAGAGAGGGAGAGTTGAGATTGTCGGAAAGTGAAGACATGGCGTAGATTAAAGCCAGCAATGTGACAACGAAAGTTAGCAAGGTGTTGGCTCTATATCTGATGACGACGACGATTTGAGGCGATGAAGCGGTGACGGTGGAGGCGGAGGGGACGCATTGATGGCGATAGCAAAAACGACGCACATAAGGTTTAGATCAGGATGTGAGAGAAAGAGAGACGGATGGTAGGTAGGGTTTGATTGGTATATATATAGATGGATATTTTGGTCATTTTGCTTCAACTTATTCCTATGGACAAATTATTTCTGCAGATCTTTGGACAAAAAAAAAATATAATTTTGAACTTTTGCCCCGAGCTTCCAAAATTATTTGACCATTTTAATTTTTTTTACATTTTCTTCATCTTATTGACAGTCCAATGAGTTATCTTCATAACCATACGAACATATTTTTTTGAAAAAAATAAAATTTAAATGAAAAATCAAATAATTAATTGTTTTGTTAATAGGAAATAATTACTTTCATATTTTCCTCAAGAACATAGTTATAGAATTTTTTATTTATTTTGGCAACAACTAAAATATAGGGTTATTTTGAGAGAATAGTTATAATTAACATTTTAGTAAAAAATTGATTATAATTAATTTTTTATAAAAGAGAGAAGTGGATTATAATCTGATAAGTAAATTATAACTCACTTTCCAAAAATCTCCATAGCTACTAGAAAGAGAAACTTTTTTATTTTCTTTTGAGAAACTTTTTTATTTTCTTCCTTTCCTTTCCCGTCAATCAACGCGTAACAACAGAGAAATTTCTGATTTGGAATAAATTCCAACAAACATGTGCAATCACACCCGTCAAGAGGGAAAGAAATGTCAAAAAAATATGAGACAGGTGTCTTTGTGTTGGGTTGACAATTCCGCGACTACAATATGCCAACCAGGAAAGGTAGTACTAGTTATCAAAAAGCAAAAGGAAACTTAACTGAGGCTTCCTCGTGCGTGCGTGCCTGCAGCCTCGCTCTGCTTTCTTACCTTTTGTTTGGAAGAATTTAAACATGAATTTAAACATGACATAGGACTAATGATTCATCCGAACTAATAGTTTATTATTTAATTGAAAATAATCCAAATATTCTGAGTATAATATATTTCAAGACTAACAATCTGATGAATTATAATATCTCATTATTCAGTCCGTCCAAACAAACTTATCCTTCAGTTCAAAGTGAAATAATTAGAAATGATAATTCCTTCAACTTCTTCAACCAAATTCATTAATGAAAATATAAATAAATAAATAATTTAGAACATTGTCTACTGAATTTGAAATTGAAAGGAGCATTTGTTATAAATATATAAATAAATAATTTAGAGCATTTGTTATAAAGACAGAAGCTTCCCCCAAACAGAATCAAGATTATCTACTCTTTATTCTCCGTCTCCTTGAATTTAATTGGTTCATAACATCGCTTTTATTAACATGGACAACCCCATAAATGAACAAAATACAAGGAGACAGACAAAGGTGCATAGAAGGGCACAGATAATCTGGATTTCCCCCAAACACAATATGTATTCCCTTCAAAATTACTATATTTATTGACTGATGATGTAACTTTTAAGATAACAATTTAAATTATTCATCAATCTTTAGTCTGCACAGATTTGCAACTTAATTCTACATTACAGTTCTTCTTATTAGGGAAAGGGTGAATACTATATATGTGTAAAACATTATTAACCAACTCCAATCTTAATTAGCAATGTTCTAAAGAGATGGAACTTGGACTCTTACCAACTACCTAGTATACCCTAGGATGGGACACATTTTTTAGGATATAATCAACTATAAGCAGACTAGGAAGCGTTCTCATGGCTTTGCCTCAAGAAGAATTGAAGAGTAGGGTGCAACATTGTATGTCTTTCTGATGCCAGGGGCACCTTCGGGTACAAAATCATGAGGAGACTCGAGATTTGTATCTCCCTGCAAATTTAAAATTAAACAACATTGGCTCAGAACTTAAATGGAAATTTTCAAGTGACCTGGAACAAACATTCCAGATCAGAAAAATGCAAAGAGAGCAAAAGAACATCCTGGTTAGAAAGGCATTGGCACGGTATATGCTCTAGATTCAATGGGAATCACTCAGTAGTGGCACATACCAAGCAAAACAAAAAACCACTCGACTAATCCTTGTGTGTGTGTGTGTGTGTGTGACCAAGATTTCAGTGTCTGACATCAAAAGCATACGTTCACATAAGAAAATGAAAATACTACAAACATATGTTTTGAAATTCAAATACACGACGACTTTAAGATGAAAGGCAAGACTAAACATTTGGCAAAATCCTAAAACAGGATTAGTGGAAGTGAAAAATGCTGGAACAACTAAAAAACAAGCAAGCACTGTTCTGAGATGCATGATATAAGCAGATTATGCAAAGAACAGAAGCACCTATAAACCTGGATCCAATGAGGAAAGAAAACTAACCACTCGGAACCAACGCCTCTTTTGTGGTGGCGACGGTAATGCAACTTCAATAAAATAGCTATGTGCATTGAAAGCCAAATAGATATCTCCTCCATTTTTGTCATGAAATCTACAAAACAAATATTTCAGTATAAGTGATTCCCAAGAGTTGAAACACGGATTTCAAAAATCAACAATGTCAAATGTTTCAGATAGAGGAAACTGTATTTTGTTAGCATTACAGAAATTCATCTGGAATCTACCTTGTCATTACCACAAGCCCAACCATTTAGACATATTATGTTTAGATGCAAACCATGGCTTTATTTAAAAGAAAAAACACCAATGCTAATTTAAGTATTAATTATCATGATGAATAAGCATGCCAAGTTCCTTGAACCTGTGGCTTGTCAAATGCCATGCCAAAGGATTCAACTACAACATGCAACTAATATACAGAGTCTTGAATAGAACCCAACCCCAAAGGCTAGTTCTTGAGGTGAGGGTGCCCTCATGCCTTCATAATTCCCTTTACACCCTCCCTCATGTGTAGTGTGCTTACCCAGTAGCATCTGCAATATGCAGACCAGGTACATGCAGACCCTACCCATCCCTGGGTACTCAGGTGTTGAGATAAGACCATGTTACATGGTCTTGAGTAGAAAAAAGAGGAGGGGTTGGGGGTGGGGATAATAAACACACACTCAAACAAAAGAAAGAAAACAAACTTGGGAATTTTTTCTAGAACTGCATTGCTGATTTGATCTAAGTGAGCCAAGGACGTGAATATGCATGCCAATGCTAACACAGACTACCAAGATAAAATAAAAAGACCATACTGAGCATAAGAGTACTTTTCTTACGTAAATGCAAGAAATTTGCTCCCAGAATTGTCCCACTGGCTCTCATGCCATGTCACCTCATTCTGCATAGTAAAGAATTTCATAAGCCATACAAGAAGCCAACCCTATGGATAGAAGAATAAATGGCTGCAAGGACAACTTCAATAGAAAAATCATGTTGGACACATTAGGCATTGGTAAGGATATGTACACAATAGGTTAGTACATCAAACGGAAGGGATAACATGTACTCACAATATAAGCACGAAAAATATTCACAATAATTTCTGTCAAACCTTAAAGAAACTTTCTTGGTTTGCTTTTTTGTTGCATAGATGTTTATTTGAATGAGGGATATTGCAAAGTAACAAGAACTGAACTCAAGGTTATAGCTCAAGAAGGGACAACATAAGACCGAAAAAACGCAGTGCTTAAATAAACACCTAATTAGTAAACAGGCCCTAAAATGACTGTACATGAAAGAGTATCTCTAGAAACAGAGAAGCTAGAAAGATTTACCTGGCCAATAAAATTTTCACGTCGAAATACATGACGCGATTTGCGAAACTTTATCATCTCTGAGAAAAACTTCATGTGATCATTCTTCCTTGCCTCTAACTGTCTTATCAGAAGTTCATGTCCTCAGTCAATTACTTGGATAAATGTTATCGGGATGAAATAGAAGATATCACAAACCTGTCCCCACTGAAAATGGTTCATAGCAGTATCGTGTCCATAACTGTTGTTATTTCCATAGCGAGTATGCCCGTACTCATCTCCCATTAGCATCATTGGTGTTCCCTGATTACATGCAACCACACAACCCATGTAACTCAAGAGGGTGTAATGAACTTCAAAATAATTTTTCTAGTTGAATAGGGTAAACTGTTAAAAGATTTAAAATTGAACAAAAATATAAAACAATTAAAAACTATAAACTATATAGTTTAAAAATGTCTGAGGGGACTACTATATAGTTTAAAAAGTCATTTTTAATCTAGGAGTTTATCTTCCTATAAAGTATAAAATATTAACTGCATAGTGACATCATTTTGCATGATAGCAGAAGGCTGTTGGCCACATCATATTTAGAACTATATTTGGTCAGAAAATACCTCAGATGATATAGCAAGTTAAAAAAGAGGAAATTTATAAACAGAGAAAAACTACATGAATCTAGTTTATCACAAATGGTAACTGCCAAGCGGTGATACAGTGACTAACAAATCAGTCAAAAATTGATGGAAGAATAAAATCACGTATTTTCTGAATCAAACATGACTGGGTTTTGGATTAAATGTCAGTAAAAAGATTCTAAAATAAAATTCTTTTGTGACATTAGAAGAAAGGACCAATTGTACTTGCAGAATGAGCTGCATGTTTTTTTGCTTGTACAGAAAAAAGTTGTAGGAGAGATTTTCAGATCACTATGAATCAAAATACATTATTAATAATACTTCAAGTAACTGGGAACAAAAGAATTGCATGAATATGTACACACTTCATAACAAAGCTCATAAACATCCATTTGGGATAGATGTTGATAGGTTAATGTTTAATATCAATGGTAATTCACATCTTCAAATGCAAAACCTAATAAATCAGACTCAATGTTCCCTGCAACTAAATCCACAAATTATAGTCATGAATCTGCTAGATTTGAGAGGATGAAAGGACAAGTTGTTAAAACTTCATACGCATGATGAAGATTTCTTCCCAAGGACAGGTTTCCTTGAGGATAAAAGAAAAAAATTAAAGCAGTTTCTCCTAAGCTAACTAAATCCATGAGATAAATTTTCAAGCTTTATGCCTAAAACAACTAATTTAGATAAAAGTATGCTTCAGACAACAAAAAGGAGATAACAAATGATAATGTTGCGTATGAAATGCATAAAAATGGGTTGTCTAATAAATATACCTGGGATATCATTAGTGCCAAATGGAAGTTTTTCATTTGCCGGAAGCGTAGAGCTTTAATATTGGTATCGGTAGTTTTGCCTGTCCAATAAATACATACAGAAGAAATGACTCACCTTGCTGATAAGTATAACAGAAACTAAACAGATCAGAGACCAATGCTACATCACCAAATAGACTCTCCACAACAAGTAATCCAAATTAGAGAGACTTCAGTTGCAAATTCAGGATGTAAGTTTGACATCACTTAATAGGCCTCAGAAACTATTCTTACCAACTTTGAACCATAAACTCACTCTCTTCAACACACACACAGACACACACAAAGAGAGGATGAAGTAAGAAAAAATTCAGACTGGACAGGGGGCGTGGGGATTAAATTGTGATTTCCTCAAGTAGGCATCTTGCTATTGACTAAACCAAGCATGTAATGCAATGCTTAAAACTAATACAAATAAACCGGTAGTAATATGTTTAATATAGTATCATATAATAGCATGAAGTTGAAAATTTTGATCCTACCTTCACAACCACAATTCCAGCTAAAATTATCATTGCTTCCATCGTTGCCACCTTCTCCATTAGCATCATTATGCTACAATACCAACAACTGAGATAATAACAACACAATCCAAAGTTCTAAAAACAAGTTTAGATGGTTTTATCTGAATTTGTGAACACCTTAAAATTGTATGAAACAAGGTCGTACAGTGTAAACCCATCATGTGCAATAACAAAATTGATACTGTGATATGGCTTGCGCTTATTCACCTGCATAGAGTAATCAGTTAATATCAAGGTGACAAAACAGAAAACAAGAATTCCAGAAGCTAAATAAATATAAATAAAAAGACAGAGAGAGCAAGATCTGTACATTGAGGATTGTTCAAACACAAGCAATAAAGTAGATGTACTGGCTCAGGGAACTTTTGGTTCCAGCAAAATGAATGAAAACATATGATAGATATATATGCTCCTGGTGGTGAAAGTGGTCTAGTCTCAAATAACTTCTTGAACCAGCCGAAACAATAAAAAATGATGAGCCAATCCACATCCACCCCTTCAGAAAGCTATATCACACTAAGGGGAGAAATCCCAAAACGATGGTGAAATTTGTAATAACCAGCAGGCCTCCTAATAATGATGTCATGTTTGTCTTCAGCATCCACCAATTTCACCATCAACACTTTGTTTTTTGAACCCATCATGTTCAATCCATGCCTTCCCTTTTTTTGGCCTACTATTGACAGGCGATCATTCAATACATTTATGGGGCTCTTCTGCCTCCATTTCTACTTATTCTCTCTTATGTGAAACCTAGTAATTCTTTACGGCAGTCTTTTGTTTCTTAAGAGATTGAAGTTCAGAATGTCAGATTCTGATAGCACAACAAAGATCACTAGAGGGATATGAAATCTCCTTAAACTAATCGACTATGAAGCACAGACACGGACACAGACATTGACACGGGACACGGTGATTTCAAACAAATGGGGACACGGACATGGCGTGTCACACGGCAATTTTTTTTTTTTTTTTTTTTTTTTATAATATATATTTGCTATGTAAATTAATATTATGTTACCAAACAATTAAAGTTAATAAAAATTAATATTAATTCAATATATAAATATATATATATATAAGCCAATACATTTAAACAAATTAATAGATCATCCATATTTGGACACGCATGTCCCGTGCAAAAAATAAAAGTAAAATTTGCATGTCCTTGTCGTGTTCTTAGCGTGTTGTGTCCCTTGATGTGTCTAGATTTGGACACACGTGTCCCTGGCATGCCCTACCATATCCCGTGCAAAAATAATAATAATAATAATAAAATTAAAGGGTACATGTCCCCATGTCTAACACTGCTACGGCACCTATTTTGAAGTGTCTGTGCTTCATAGCTAATCGACCTCAGTTTAATGTGACATTGAATTCCACTACATAGGGATAGGAGGAATTAAAGACCAATGCTCACTATGCCCTCAAACCATTATAAACATACTGAGAAGGTATGCACAGAGACTCAGCTTCCTAACAATAAGCCCCATCTCATTAACCAATCTAATCCATGGACACCTTAAATTCTGGAACAATATGCTTAATTTCGTGAATGGAGTACCTAGCCAAGTGTGTATATATCATTTTCTTACAAGGTCAATAACTTAGTTGATTAACAAAAAGATGAGACAAGAAAAAAAGAACAAGGACATGATATATAAGATTTAAGGTATTTATTGCACTTACTCTATATAAGTCAGCAGAACCAGCAACTCGAGTTGCAAAACTCCCCTTCATACCAGCATCACCCTATATTTTGAACGATGTAAAAAAAAAAAAAAAAAAAAAAAAAGGAGGGGGGGGGGGGGGAGGGCGGGGGGGGGGGTTAAATGCAAGATTACTAGCATGCAATTATTTTTATTATTTTTCCTTCTTCGGTAATTTTGTGGCTATTTGATTGGTTTCTATGGGCCATATCCACTCCTAAGAATGAAATAATGTGAATGATCTTCTAATAAATCTGTAATAACTTGGAAAGTTTTTCCAGTTAATATCACCTTTATAAATTTTCTTATATCATCACGATATTTCCCATTCCATTCAGCCCACCTGCAAAATAAATAGTAAAGATAAGGTGTGTATCTTGCAATAGCCCATGAAGCTGAACAAATAATCCACACTTTGGTCGTCAAAGATGTTTTCCTTTCCAATCATATAAATGAAAAGACAACTGACTTTAGACCAAAATGATATTTCCTCTGCTTTGATTATGCATCATACATGCTTCTAAAAGCAATCTCTCAAACTGTTTTAGAAAGTGGTTGGGCATAAATCTTCACTCTGTAAACAAAGTTCTTCAATTCTTCTGCCACACTTTGTTCACAGGATTTGCCATGCCATTTCAGGGAGATAAAATCACCAAATGTGCCTTAACTTTGGCATATGCTTCTTGCCCATCAGAGATGGGGCCATGATTCCATCACTTAGAAAATGTATGTTCTTGACCCATACACATTGAGTTCCCATTCCATTTTAACCCACAAAAATGATACCTATCATAAACAAGTTTTATTATCGATATCATTAATTTGTAAAGAGTGCATCTAATTTCATCTCAACAAGTGAATTACATGGATTGAAAGGAGGTTTCTTAGATAAAGTTCCACCAATTTTCATATGATCCAAAAGTGTGACACCATGTGATTTGTGCACTCTATCTTCAATAGCTGAAATCAACAACTGAATCGAAGTCCATTGAAGAAGGGGCTTGGTAGTAAACCTAATCTAGCAGTTCACCTACCTTTCCAACTATATAGTTTGTGGCCAGATGAAGTGACATGGGACCTACAGAATTTTCTAGATATAGATCAATGAAATTTTTTTCCTGACGCATAGCATTAATGCAAGGATCAATATTCTCTGCACTGCTACATGATTCATGTCAAATGTACTCTAAAAAAAGGGAAACTGTTAAACAGGAGTTACCGATCCCAATTTGGAAATCTTCCAACAAGATAAAGGCCTCCACAGTCCCAAGGTTCTGCAATAATTTTACACCTTGATAGAATGGGATCCTTGGCAATTGCCTGCTCCACAAAGCAATAATAATCCACATATTAAAGATACTTCAACAAGAATTCATTCTCTCACAAATTTCACAAGAAAAAGCAAAACCATCTTACATACAGACACACCAAGATGCATAAATATCTAAGGTGTGACAATTCCTCTATTTCATTTACCAAAGTCTAATTTGTTATAGGAGGATATTTCTTTGATTTAATTTGATCAACCTGGGGTTACAACACCCACCTCCGTTAGATTGAATCATGATTATGAATTGATTAGCATTCTTTTAAGATCTCCATTACTTTCAAAAGGATGCTGTGTGCATTAATCCCTGTAGAACATATATAGATAAATGTATGCAAAAATGACTCACCCGAATAATTGGGGGAGCACTAAGTGGAGAACCATCTGGTCCTCGACAAAGAACACTGGCAAGGTCAAAGCGGAAACCATCCACATGATAGTCGACAACCCTTCAATAGGTTAAAAGAAGATAATAACATATCTAGGGGAAAAATACAGGTAATCAATGATAACAAAAATAAACAGAAAGAAACAATACGTGCAATGATTTCCAAATGAACTGTACACATTTATGACATGCTTAAAGCAGTGGCACCGTCAACTGGATATTACCTATTGCACAAAAAATATATATGAATAGTATATATATATATATGTATAAAACACACACACACACAAACAACTCCAGCATAGTGTACAGATGTTCATATAAAAGAACTGGTAAACAACAATTATTCAGCCACATTTGGCAAGGCTTTTGTTGGATCACATTTATGCAATAATAAATCTCTCAAGGTTGATGTCTGAATCATAAAACAAGAATATGCAAACTAAAATGTTGTCCAAAGAATTCAAGGAATTGTATCCATACCAATGCCTTAAGCTGTCAAGTATAAGCTCCATGACCACAGGATGGTTACAGTTCAATGTGTTTCCTGCATATCAACAGAAAACTTCATCTGAAATCACTTTCAAGGCTCAACATAATTACTCATGACACTAATTACATTCAAAAGGTAGGCTTATGATAATTGCTAGTTCTGATTTGTTGCTCTGCTGTGCTCATGCAGGAGCAGAATTTGGATATTCAATTTTCGGATGAGGTATCTAATTAAGAAGTTTAGATTTGATGTTTGTTTTTTTTATATACACTGGGATCAATGTCGACTAACAATTTGATGTTTGTATTTATCTGTAATTGATTTTTTGTAGGTCACAGATCATAGGCCTGATTTGTTGATTATTACAATGGTCATTGAGGGGGGCTATCTTGCAAATTGTGCACTCTGCCATTTGCTAAGGGTGATAGTACAGAAGTATTGCCCTATAGAGAGAATAACAGTCAACATGGAAGATGCAATTCTCTATGTATGTCTATTTGCATCTCTATGTGCAAGACAGGGTTGCATGTGAGAAAATCCATTGGATGGCTTGATATGCATTGTTGGACACATTTCCAAACAGTTTAAGCTTTTGGTACAATTGGTGTACTAACAGTTTGTCATTGCGTATATCCTCAAGAACATAGTCTTTGATCTGCTTTTCTCTTTCTGAACTCATTCATAAAGGGAAAAAAAACTTTAGTCAAACAAAAGTAAGGAAACAAATCTGTACATGACATTTCAGAAACAGTTCCTAGATTACCATATCAAACACAAAAGCAAAGTTATTCTTATATAATGATGAGAGGATCTAAAATTCAGTAAATATGTCTGAAGAGAGATATACAGCAAACAAAAGGCAATAAAAGTCAAGGAAGGTTTATCGAAATTACCACAGCCCGCGAAGTTCAGCAACTGGCCATTGTTATTTAGATCCACCATGTAATAAACCTGGAGACGGGGTTTAGTGGCATTATAATTTGAAAAAAAGAAAAAAGGAGTAACAGAAACATTACTAGTTGAAAGAATAAAACTAGGATGTATATACATCTTATTGAACTCCCTATGACTGCAATAGATATAACTTGCAAATGAAATACACCGGAATGTTAGGGTCATCACTAACTCATGATGGGATGTAAGACTCCAGGATTATTAACGATCAGTCCAGGATTTTCATTTTCTGAGCGTAAACTTTTTCTGCATTTAGTACCTTTTTCTGCATTTAGTACCAGTTGATAACTAGTACTATACAATTTGTAAGAAAGGAGAGGGCTCCAAACTGAGATATGAATTGAAACAGATTTTGAATTCCCAATACCATAAGAAAAAATAAAAAGGTATATTATTTTTTAAATTACTGCAAATACTTGGTGGAGTAGAATTTCTTTTTCACTATGCACATATTGGAAATTTTATTCACAATCAAATAATTCATAGTATATCCCTGAATGCCACTCCAAAAGAGTACTTCTCCATAGGAAAAGTTTAGGATCCTGACATTTCTGCCTGAAGGTATCTTGGTAAACGGTAATTGTATAAATTTATGTCCACAAAGACCTAAGAAAACAATGTAAGAAGAAGTTCCCAATTCATCCTAAAATACAGGCCTTCAACCATCAAGAACTCCACTATGGAAACAAAATTTTAGTGATAGATTTAATGTAGAACCCAGCAGATGATATGATTTCAGCGGTTTAAGCAACATCAGGAATTTTAATAAAATAGATGAATTGTTCCACTTCTGCATGTTTTGGGGGTCCTACAAGGCCCATTCAAGTTCTAATACATCAGGCCTAGAAATAGACTTTACCTATTATCGAACCTTTTAGATGAATAACTAGAAGTTTCTCGGAAATACTTGGTATTAAATCTCATAGATAAATGGTATTAAATCATATAGATAAATAAAAGTTTCACAAAGAAAATATTTTGATGGGTTTGAGCTCTCTCTCTCTCTATCTCTCTCTCTCCATTTTCCATCTTCTAGTCTCTTATCTATCTTTGTCGAATCTCTACTTATAAATTTGGGAGGCATGGCAGTCGAAGTTGTGATATACCTCTCCAATTTATTTCCTCTTTCTCTTTTCTCCTATCTTCCTTTCTCTATAAAGAAAATCGTCACAGCTTATCAGTCTACTACATGTTTGGCGAAACTTGTGTTAGAGCCAAGTTGCATGAGTCCCAATATCCACCTGACCTATAAAATGAAGCTCAAATATGGTTCTGTTTTTCAAGAAATGTCACGAACAAAAACCAAAAGAGAACAAGCTGCATTTCTTTTGGGTGGTAAACGAGAACAAGCTGCCTTTAAGTAATACAAATCCTTGTTTGATAATCTTCAAGATACTTGTTTACTGTGCCAGGTAAATTAGTTAAAACCATGCAGATAGCATTGTTCCAGCCCAAGCCCAGGAGTTCTGAATGCATTACATGGCCAATAAGACAAATACCAATATCAAAGAAGCTCCCGTAATCATTTCTTCCGCAAAGAATTTACTGCTTTAGAAATCACCTATCTAGCTTACAAACTTGGGGCAAATATAAGGCAGCAAGCAAATCATCATTGATTAGCTCACTACAATACAATCATATCCTCCATAACATATTACCCAAAAGCTTTCTATCAATGCCAAACAAAAAGAGAACAAGTGTTCTAATTGCATGCAACCCTAAAATTGATGACCTTTGCAGCTTCATAGATATTCTATCTTCAGGCAATTCCAGAATGTTACAAAATGACAGCTCTGATTATGCAGTTATTCAATTTTAGCAATTTCTAACTGTTCCAAAAGGGCAGTGCTCATTAACTAGTTATTAATTTGAGGTGACAGCAATATATATCCAGAAAAGATAATTTTATATACTTCAATTAATCCCCCCCAATCTCATCTAACTAAAAGATAAAGATAATAATCCCCAAGTAGTGTCACCAAATACTTTGAAGAGAGAGAGAGAGAGCATTGCATTTAACTTGAAAAAATTTATTGCAAATCACCTTGTTATCTATGCCACGAAAGGAAGTCGTATAAGGGTTGTCATCATCAGCCTCATTAGTATGGTTATAGACAACATCCAAAATGACCTGTTAAAAAGAGTAGCATCGCCATATTGAAATAACAAAAGCTTCAACCTTCTGGTAGAGAAACAAGAAAAAGAAAATCATTGGAAGTGCGAAAAATGCATTTAATACCTCTATTTCAGCACCATGCAAGGCTTTAACCATTTCTTTAAACTCCCTGGAAGCATTAGCAGGACCTCCACCAGCACTTGCATAGCGACTCATAGGAGCAAAGAAATTAATTGTTGAATAGCCCCAGGTGTTGATCTTGGTGGTTAGATGTCCCCAAGCATAATACATATTTGGATTTTCCAAATAAGGCCATGTCAATAATTAAGGCATGAAATAATGCTAAACTGCTAGCGCATATGAAAAGTAAAATTCAAAATATTTCTATTCCAACCTATAAAGTAGATTGCAAAGAGCAGATGAAAAAGATTTTTGTCAAGAAACTTATGTAGTGAAAGCACATGATCATATCTCCTTTATTCATGCGAGCATCAGACTCTCAGATTGTCGTAAAAGTACTTTCCTCACAGTTTGCATGCAGACATTTCTTAGTTGGATTCTTCATGCATCATCTTTGGTGCAGGAAAGGTTGCTTTAGTAATAATATAAGACAAGACACATTACAGACTTAGAGATTGCTCACAAACACTTTTTTCCTTAAGGGTAAAGCCTGAACAAGTGAAGTTTACCAGGATTATCAATTTTTTTTACAAGTTGTAACCACCACTAATGCAACCATTAGTACATTAGTTTCAATAACGCAACCAAACATAAAAAACATTTTCTATGGAAAATATTTTTCTGAAAAAAAGTTTTTTGTAGAAAACATTTTCTAAAAAAATGTTTTCCGCTGAAATAAACGGAACGTAAAGGGAAAATATCCCCAAAGTTACAAGGCTTCATTCCAAGTCAATAAACCAAAATCCTTCTAAGAGAGATCGAAAAAGAGGGAAGATATATTTAAATAGGATGAGATGATAAAAAAGCTTTCAAGAAGGCAAACTGACGGTAAGAAAAATATTGTAATCTTCATAAAGAAAATATCATAACATAAATCCAAGTAACACTATACAAGAAGACAAAACAAAAAAACAAAAAAGGTAAAGAATTACCATGTGATCTCTAGGGTTTGGACGCCTCTGGAACTCAAACTCATCAAACTCAAAGACAGGCAGCAACTCCACAGCATTGATACCAAGCTCGAGAAGATGTGGTATCTTAAAATGGAAATAAATGTTATAAAAACCATGATATATAAAAACGATTACATCCATGGTCAATTCTGACTTAAAATTATATAACATACATAAATCTCATCACAAGTGCATAATAGAAAACCTGAGCAAAATAATTTTCAAGTGAAATTAGTTCAAACAACTAAGCAATTTGCAAATTTATTATTAAAAAAATTATGATTCCAGTAGTACAATCATTCTTTGTTTCCTCACCACAACCACACATTAAAGGGAGAAACTTAAGTATTCAAAAACTTGATAAAACATAGCCAATGTTGGACAAAAATATATATATATATAAACAGAAGTGAATGCAAGATAAAACATAAGGCACCAGAGCAGAATCATTAGAGAATCTGGTGATTGACCAAAAAAAGAACAAAGCAGTTCTTTGATAACATTGGAATATCCAGAAAGGCATATTGGGAATCGGTCAATTTCTAATTAAAGGCATATTGGGAATCGGTCAGTTTCTATCTCTGTTCATTCTGTTTGAAGAAAGGAAGGATCCCCAAGAATCTATCTTTCTTTTTAGTTGTTGAATTTCTATTTGATTGATCAATGTGTGGTATTCCAAATCCTCAAAAAAATCAGGTGATACCACCCTGATAATTGATATGCACCCATGTTAAATATTACACCACCTTTAAAAAATTTCAGCTGACCCATATTCATGGTACTAAACTTTATTTTGCAGGAAATTTTATTGATCAATGAATGTAGTTTAGTGATTTCATTTGGGTTTATGCCTATAGGAGTTATAAAAATCAAGTCAAAATTCTATAAGTCCAGAATTTGTATATTAACTTACAGCTGTAGGAAATTGAGATCTAGAAATATTCACCGATCTTGCAAAACAAGTCAATAAAGGCACATTGTATTTGTGATTCAAAAAACAAAAATCAATAAAAAGAATGTGGCAAAGCACATCAGGTATCCAAACCAATGACCCACAGATAGCCTCAGAACTGAAACAAGAAGCTACACGGTTTCCCAATCTTGCATGTGGCTTAAAGTGGTCAATGTTTACTTCAAACCAAGTGTTGTTAACCAAGATTGTAATAAGAAATGTTTCTAGCAGGGATAGCTTAACAAGAAAGGAGAGTTAGAACCAAAAATTTAAAACAGTATATAAAATTAATATGTAACAATTCTATGATCAAAAGCTATACAACTTAAGAAACATCCTCGATTCGCTAATATTACCAAAGTGACGGATTAAAACTGTCATTCCAATCATCATAACAACAATTAACCAACTATAATAGAGATTGCTCTCTTCAATTTGGATTTCCTACTACAATTTCCATATTCTTCCCTACCAAATACAACTATTATTAGGATTAATCATGCTAACTATTTTTCTTTTGATCTCCAACCACAAATGTGTATATGCTGATTCGCTATTTTGATCACCAAAATAACAGTGCTCAACTGAAAGTAAGCGCAAACATGTCCTAGAAACTCTTACAGTGATCCTATCCTAAAAATGATTTTGGTGCCCATTCAGCCAACCTCTGAAAAAGTAGATCCCTATGGTTTCCCAAGCACTCATCTAGAATTGGACAATGCTGGCTAAATGTGGATTCAGTTTCAGGAACAAGACTACTTGTTTATATAAGCAAATCATCCAAGAAGAGAATTACACCATATTAATTTAAGCATCTATTAGTCATTCAATAATCAGTTACCAATGTTAAGAGGAACAATTGCTAGAACCTTTCTCAAGAAAATAACTTGAAACTGTTATAAGAGTGGGTGCTCGTAGCATTTTTTAGAATGTATTCAGTTCAATAAATAAGTAATTACCTTCTCAATAACACCAAGGTAGCTGCCACGTATGCTTGGATTCAGCCCACTGGATTCATCAGCTGTAAAAGCACGAACATTCATTTCATATATAACAAGATCTTTCTGCAAGAAGAATAGCAAAATAAAGGCAAAGATTACAAAGAAGCACTTAGGTAATAGGTAAAAATAATTAAGACACCCAACACAAAAATATTCAATCATGCAACTTAGAACCAACAACAGAATGGAATGAAATAAGAGAACATATGGAGAAGAGGGGCTAGCAATTTGAAGATGGGACAACCTTTTAGGCAATTAATCTTTCTCTTTTTATAAGTCAAAACTGATGCAAGTTAAGTAACTCACTATATTTACCTCAGGTATATTTGGAAGCTTGTAATTCTCTCCCCAATTGAATGGCAAGCTGTTGAAATCATAAGTTCCAAAGAATTTAGCCATCTTATGACTTGCATCACCAAAAAACCGGCGGCCTTCAATTAGTTTTGCATAAGGATCAATTAGAATAATGTTGTCATCATATCGATGCCCTTGATGCCAGCCTCGAGGACCATCCATACGATAACTATACAGGACATCACTCCGAGGCAGATCCTGGATTCATAAGAGCACCTTCAATTGTACTCAACAATAAACACTTCTAATAAATAAAATAATTGTATCTCCAATTACTAGAAAAGAAGTATTGCTTTTGCTGATAGAATTTTAGATCTGCCACAAACACTAATAATAAAAAATATACTAATAAACATTCCAGTAGAACAAGCCCAAAATAAGATATACTGTCTAATGACTGCTTAGAAATAAGAATTTTCCCAAGATACAGGAGTAGACTTAGAAATTCAGATTGAACCGGAAAGGTTCTCTGAAATATAAAACAAGAAAATAGCAATTTATTGAGTACCTAATAGATCTAGATCATTTTAAAAATGACTTCAGATGATGCTCTTGCGCAATGTGGTTGAAGGAGTCCCCCAGATGAATGGTTTCAACTTTCAAGTACTCAAAAATGGAGCATATGTTTGCCTTTTTTATTTAAACATGAAACAAATTATTACAAATCCAGAGTAACATAATATTTGTGAACAGAACTACATAATTCAGAAAATTCTCCTTTTTGTCTCTTCCTCTGATAAATGATAGGATTCAAACCCTTACACGTATTGCTTAGATGCCACACCAGCAACTTTGCCACTATGGTTCTATAGATTTGGGCCATTTCACGCATACATATTTTTCATATATTAAAAATACTCAATTCATGACAATGCTATGCACATGGAAAGTAATGATGAATTAATGAAAGTACAGAGTCAATAGTAGGTTAAAAAATGCTACTATAAATGAAGCCTGAATATGACTTTAAACTAGAAAGACATAGATTTAACATATTTGCTTTAACAAAATAAAACACACCCTAAACGTACCTGATTTTTTATCTTTTTCCAGTTTGAAGTTAATGCAAATATGAAGTTTTAACCTAATACAAGTACATATAGGAAACAGTTTGCTGAACAATCAGGAATGCCATCCATGTTAATCAAAGTTATCACAAAAAGAGGTGGCTTTAATAGAATCTGAATAGCAAAGATTACCTCAACACATATATGCCATATATCTCCAGTTTTATTCATGTGAGGATCCAGTCTCAGCTCTACCATTCCACCGTCTGGCTTGTCATGTTCTTCCCTAAATAATGAATCATTTACATCATAGAAAAACTAACTACAGTAGACTATAAGAAAAAAAACAAGTGAAAAGAAGAAAAAAATAATTCATATCACTTCCAAATTCAATTCAGAAAGAAAAATCATAACAGTCTAATCCCAACTTCAAATAGCATCATGCATTCTATTTCAGTTCTGCAGTCATTTGTAAATTGTAACGGAAAAGTTATGTTACAATAGATTTACAGTATAAAACTAGAAATTATTGTTCATGCAGCTGGAAGAAATCCTTCACACTACCATACCAGCAAACAGTTACGGGTTTTTGTTTATTCTTGGGTTTCTATAACTCTGACGAGTAAATTGATGGCTGGTATTATTATGATTCTAGGTCCAAAACTGATTCTTATGTTCAGGGAAATGATAGAAGAACCCAATCATCTCTAGTACAAGGAATAATGATCGAATTAATGTTTTGCAATTTGGAAGATTTCTTAATAGGTATGAAAAATAATGTTACAATTAATGTATAGGGAAAGGGAGAGAGAAACAATTATGTATGTATTGATATATTCTGTATTGAATGTTATTGAATGTTCAGAATAAAGAGGTACACTCTCCATTATATAGGAGAGAACATTACAAACATCATCATGCCAAGATGGGCCCTAAGGGCAGCATAGAATAATACAAACCCTATAATGCAACTTTCGGTGAATAGAAAATACAACACTTTCGGCTAATATAAAATATTCTAACAGCCCCCCTCAAACTCAAGGGGGATAGGAACCAACCAACTTGAGTTTGGAGAGAGTAACAAAACAGGAAAATAAAATAAAATAAAATAAAATAGGATAGGAGACACTGTATGGTCGTGTCAGACCGTTGGTGAAGACACTGTATGGTTGTGTCGGACCGTTGTAGCAGCTAACCGGAATCAATGTCGGGACAGTTTACTGAGTCTTGTCGGACCCATGTAGAAGCTAACCGGAATCCATGTCGGGACAGTTTACTGAGTCTTGTCGGACCCATGTAGAAGCTAACCGGAATCAATGTCGGGACAGTTTACAGAGTCTTGTCGGACCCCTGAAGAAGCTAACCGGAATCAATGTCGGGACAGTTTACAGAGTCTTGTCGGACCCCTGAAGAAGCTAACCGGAATCAATGTCGGGACAGTTTACAGAGTCTTGTCGGACCCATGAAGAAGCTAACCGGAATCAATGTCGGGGCAGTTTACAGAGTCTTGTCGGACCCCTGTAGAAGCTAACCGGAATCAATGTCGGGACAGTTTACGGAGTCTTGCCGGACCCTTAAAAGTCGCACCCTCAAAAGGCGTGCCCAATCTATCAAAAGGCGTGCCGGACATTATGGCGATGCGCGTGACTACCTTGGCTTGCGCGCCCATGTTGTCGTCTAGCGCCGAGCGGCGCACGATGCGCGTGTCTGCCTTGGCTATTTAAACCAAGACGGAGGCTGAGGCTGAGGCATAACAAACCAGCTGAAACCTCTTCGTTCTCTGACACTCTACAACCAACCCTTCTTCTGCAGCCGACCCTTTCTGACATTACCAGTCTGAAAAACTCTGATTCTCTGAAACACTCTACAACCCTGCTTGTGCTGCATATCGGATATGGCCTCTTCTTCCCGTTCAGCAACCCAGAACATGGCCTCTTCTTCCTGTGGTACGCTCACTCTCTTTCCAGACCTCAATGAGTCCACGAGAGAGATAACCGGTGCGGTTGCCCTTGAACCTCAACCAAGTGCCCCTGGTTTTGCTCCATTGAACTTTCCGATGCTGTCTGTGGAGCAAATAATGGCTGCTCAATCTGATATTGAGGCCAATCATTATACATTGAAGTCATGTGTTGAGACCATGACGGCGGTTACCAACCTGTCGCACCGGCTTCAGAGTAGAACAAATGAGGTGCAGCAGGTAAAAGCCCAACTGGCTCTGCTCCAACGCATGTATACGGATGCCCGAGCAGAGATATGTGTGCTGAAGGCAGAAAACAAGGAACTGAAGCGGAAGGCCACCGTCATGCTCCGTTTCGGAGGTCCTCCATATGTGACTTTTGAGGAGCAACGGGAAGTGAACGTACTCGGCGGCGTGGGAAGCACTGAGGCAGAGCCGGCCAGAGTCGCCCAAGAGGAGGGCAAAAGAAAGAGACCGGTGATAGAGGTGAAAAAATAAGGCCGGTGTGGGGGATGGATTTTTTTGTTTGTTTGTTTTTTTTTTTTTTTTTTTTTGTGTAAAATCGGGGTTGATCCCTAGTATAATGTGTGTGTTTTTTTTTTTTTTTTTTGTGTAATGGCGGGGTGGATCCCCGGTATAAATAAAATGAGTGGGGTGTGCAGTTCTTCTTCTTCTCCTTCTTTTTTTTTTTTTTTGGTTACAAAAAAAGGAAGATAAAATAAAATAAATAAAAGTAAAGTGAAAAAAAAGGTGTTGTTGTTTGTTGGTGTTGAGTCCCGAAATGAATATAAAATAAAAGAGAAAAAGTTGGGTCTGCTTTATCTTGGAATGTATTGGGAGAAACATGACAGCTCTTGTTTTGTTTGTTTGTTTTTTTTTTTTTTTTTTTTTTTTTTTTTTTTTGAATGAAATAAAATAAAGATTGAAAAAAGCAGAGATGTTTCGGAAATCTGTGGTGTAGGGATAATATATGATAATAAAATATATATATATATATAATAAAAGAAAGTAAAAATCAGAAGTGGTTTCTGAGGCCTAATGTGTTGGAAGAATGGAAGAAAAAATAAATAAATAAATAAAAAATGAGTAACATGGGTAACATGGGTTGCAGATGGGGATGATGCAAAAGATAATTGAAAATTGCTGTAAGTAGCTCAATTCAAGGGAATAAAAAATAAATAAATAAAAAGTAGGGATGGGCTGGAGCATAATGATAAGGGTGAGAAAATAATAATAAGAAAAGATAGAAAAGTTGGCGGTGGTGCTAGTGGACAGAGGCATGGGTGGTTTTGGTAGGTGGAAGATTTTATTATTGTTTTGAGTGGGTAGGTGATATAGAATGTTAGAAAAGACACACAAGGCACATGACAGATCTTTTCTCTCTCTCGTGGGGCATGAAGGTGACCAAGAAAAAAAAGTTTGTAGAGACAGAGAGAGAGCCCCATTGAGAGGCCGACGGCGGCTTTAACAGAGCTGGAGCAGCGAGAGGAGAGGCCGAGAACACCATTGTCCACCTTAATTCCGGGCACGACACCACCTTCCTTGAGCACCTCAACGAAGGGCTTACCTGCAGCTGTCTTCTGATAAAGGGTTTCCTCAAAGAGAATCACTCCACAGAGGTATTGAAGAGCACCAGGAGTTGTAAATAGGAGCTCACAGAAAGCCTGCCTGTTTGATTCAACATTCTCGACATTAATGCTGGAAAGTCGTTTGCCCATAGTGCCAGTGGACTCATCAGCAGCAAGGATACCATTTCCAGGGGTGCCAATGTAAGATGCAGTGGCAATGAGCTCATCATGGTACTTTCCCTTGTAGCAAGACATGACTGAAAAGAGGGCAGAATATGATCTTCTAGAGAGAGAGATTGTTCTAGGGAGGAACGTGCACACTACGTGCCTCACCATCACGGAGCCTGATGCGGACGATGAGTCCACCGGCGATATGGAGGCCTTCATGGCCAGTATCTTGGCTAGGTATCGCAAAACCCTCATTGAGAGGACCAAATATCATTTAGGTTACCCATATAATTGAAGCTTTGATTAACCAGCTTAAGGGAATGATATAAAATCATCCCATATTTATAGATTGAATTAGGGTTTACAAAGGATTACAAAGGGCCCCTGAGGGCATAGAATAATACACCCACTAACATAATGAACCTTTCGGTGATTAAACAAAGGAACACTTTCGGTGAATATATGCTAACACTCCCCCTCAAGCTGGTGCGAAGATATCTCTCATGCCCAGCTTGCCTAATATGTCATGAAATGGTTTATTCCCAACCCCCTTGGTGAGAATGTCAGCAAGTTGTTCACCAGATTGGACAAAAGGAGTACAAATGGTACCATTAGTGAGTTTCTCCTTAATGAAGTGGCGATCAATTTCAACATGTTTTGTCCTGTCATGTTGAACTGGATTGTGAGCAATGTTGATGGCGGCCTTATTATCACAGTATAACCGCATGGAGTCCTTCTGATTGATACCTAGATCACTCAACAATAACTTGATCCATAAAAGTTCACACACACCTTGTGCCATAGCTCTAAACTCAGCTTCTACGCTTGACCTGGCAACCACATTCTGTTTCTTACTCCTCCAAGTAACTAGGTTGCCTCCAACAAATGTGCAATATCCTGAAGTCGATCTCCTATCAGTTACTGATCCAGCCCAGTCAGGTGCTGTTTGGTGTAGATGTTAAAACAGATTATAGCTTATAACTTAACAGATTATAGATTATGACTTTAATCAGAAGCTGTTAATCTGTTTGGTATAGCTGTTAGATTATAGATTTAAGTTGCTGAGTAGTGTTTGTTAAATAAGCTGGGAAGTAGCTTTTTCAATTAATTTTTATTTTTTATTATTCACTATTTGTCTACATTTTTCATAAAAAATAATAATAATATTTTATAGTCCATTTGGGTCTTTTTCTATTTTTAAAAAAATAAAAAATAAAAAAATTTAAGAGTATAACCATGAATTAACATGTCCACAGCAGAAGCTGATAATCAGAAGCAGGGGGTAAGCAGCTTCTCAGAATCAGCTTTTTTGACTTAAAATAAGCTGTTAGAATCAGAAGCTGTTTGAAATAAGTTTAACCAAACAGTCCAAAATAACTTTTTAAAAGCCAGAAGCCATAAGCAGGCTCAAAAAAGCTGCACCAAACACCCCCTCAGCATCTGTATAGGCTTCCACACGAAGATGATCATATTTTGAAAAATAAAGACCCTTACCAGGGGCAGACTTCAAGTACCTCAAGATTCTCATGACAGCCTCAAGGTGAATCTGATGAGGAGCATGCATAAACTGACTAACCACACTGACAGCAACAGCAATATCCGGACGGGAGTGAGATAGGTAAATGAGTTTACCCACTAATCGCTGATAGCTCCCCCTATCAACAACTTCTCCTCCTTCATCATCCCCCAATTTCAGATTAGGTTCCAGTGGAGTGTCACATGCCTTGCAGCCAAGCATCCCAGTTTCCTTTAACAGGTCAAGCACATATTTTCTCTGTGAGATAAATATCCCATCCTTAGAGCGAGCAACTTCAATTCCCAGAAAATACTTCAAGCTTCCCAAGTCTTTGATTTCAAACTCATTAGCTAAATATTTCTTCAACAGAGGTATTTCCTCACTATCATTGCCTGTAAGAATTATGTCATCTACATAAACAATAAGTGCTGTAGTCTTACCACGTGAGGAATGTTTCACAAACAATGTGTGATCTGCCTGACTTTGTTTGAAGCCATATTTAAACATAGCCTGAGTGAATCTCTCAAACCAAGCCCTTGGAGACTGTTTGAGACCATATAATGACTTCCGAAGCTTGCATACTTTGCCTTCTGTCTGATGATTCTCAAAACCAGGAGGAATGTCCATATATACCTCTTCTTCGAGGTCACCATGGAGAAAGGCATTCTTGACATCAAACTGATAAAGCGGCCAATCAAGATTAGCTGCTAGAGAGAGAAGTACTCTGACTGAATTCATCTTAGCCACGGGTGCGAAGGTCTCCTGATAATCAATGCCATATGTCTGAGTAAACCCTTTTGCCACAAGTCTTGCTTTGTAACGCTCAATAGACCCATCTGCTTTGTGTTTCACAGCATATACCCATTTACATCCCACAGGTCGTTTGCCCTTTGGTAACTCAGTCAATTCCCAAGTGCCATTCTTCCTAAGTGCTTTCATTTCCTCAATCATGGCTAGTTTCCACTCAGAGGTAGCAAGAGCATCCTGAAAATGGTTAGGAATGCTAACAGAGGAAATATTGGACACAAACGCTCTATATGAAGATGACAAATGAGAGTATGACACAAACTGTGAGATAGGATGTTGAGTACAAGATCTCACACCCTTTCTCTTGGCAATAGGAACATCAAGATCATCAGATTCAAGAGATTCAAAGTTACCTTGACTCTCATCAGAAGCAGGAGATGGCAGTGGAGCAGCAGAAGTGGTCCCTTGTATCCAGTGTTGTCTGTCTATGTCCCGGACATAAACATGCCCGACCTTTTCCTTGGTGACAGTGGGTTCTGTAGTCCCAGTAGAAGAGGGTGGTGTAAGAACAACTGATTCCACCATAGGAAGCACAGGACTCACTTCACACCAAGGCTCCCCCGGAAATGAGGACGGTGATACCGGAGAGGACACGAAATAGGACTGGGACTCAAAGAAAGTAACATCCATGGATACAAACCATTTACGAGAAGAAGGGTGGTAACATTTATACCCCTTTTGAGTAGGAGAGTAACCAAGGAAAACACACTTAAGGGAACGAGGGTCCAACTTACCACGAGAGGGAGAGTGATTATGAACAAAACAGACACAACCAAAAATTTTGGGGGGAAGAGAAAACAAGGACTGAGAACCTAGGAGGACGTGAAGAGGAGTCTGTTTTTGCAAGACCTGGGTAGGGAGACGATTAATAAGATGGGCAGCGGTGAGAACAGCGTCGCCCCAATAGGGCCGAGGCACATTCATAGAAAAACATATGCACCGAGCCATGTCAAGAAGATGCCGATTCTTGCGTTCCGCCACCCCATTTTGTTGAGGGGTATTGGTGCAAGAGGTCTGATGGATAATGCCATGAGTAGAGAAATATTGTCCTAACCCAGAATCTATGTATTCCCCGCCATTATCAGAACGAAAGAGTTTGACAGTGGCCCCAAACTGAGTACAAATCATCTTATGAAAAGTGCGAAACACAGAAAAAACCTCACTCTTATCTTTCATGAGATACACCCAAGTAGTACGAGAAAAATCATCAATAAATGTAACAAACCATCGATGACCTTTCACAGACAGGACACGAGAGGGACCCCAAACATCAGAATGTATTAAGGAAAAAGGAACTAAACTTTTATTCAAACTGGGAGCAAAAGAAGCTCTGTGTTGTTTTCCGAGTTGACAAGACTCACAAAGAAAGTCAGACACATGATTATTAGCGAAACTAGAAGGAAATAAATGCTTAAGTAAATGAAATGAAGGATGCCCAAGACGCCGATGCCACAGCCATAAATCAGCGGGGGTAGTAGAAGATGTAGTGGAAGAATAAGCAAGTTTGTCAGGTTGATCGAGGAAGTAGAGACCATTTTCTGCACTACCACTGCCAATCGTCCTCCTCGTGACAAGGTCCTGAAAAAGACAATGATCAGGAAAAAACGTCACACTACAATTCAAATCCTGGGTGAGACGACTCAAGGATAACAGATTAACAGAAAAATTGGGAACATGGAGAACAGAAGACAGATGTATGGTAGGAGTGACGTGGACTAAACCTTTTCCAGAAATGGAAGAAACAGTACCATCGGCAATCCTAACTTTGTCTTGACCTGAAGAGGGCTTATAGACAGAGAAAAGATCAGAGGAGCCAGACATGTGATCTGAGGCACCAGAATCTATGATCCAAGGCAAAGACTTATGACACAGGAAAGCATAAGGAGAGGAGGCTAAGTTACCTGAGCGGGCAAAGGATGAGGAAGCTGTACTGGGAGCAGAAGAAGACCGACGGTCCAACAATTGGCGCAAAGCATCCTCCAGCTCAGTATCAGAAGTGGGGCCAACAGAAGCAGAAGGAGAATCAAGTGGATCAATGGCACTGGTCTGATGAGCCCGGGGAATAGGAACCACGTCCTCTAGATTGGCCTGACCGACCGCCTCGAGAACCAGACCGATCACCTCGACCCCCGGATGGAGTCCCATGAAGCTTCCAACACGTCTCACGAGTGTGCCGCGGCTTCTTGCAGTAATCACAGAATACAGACTCATTAGCAGCAGACGGAGGGATGGGAGTCAGGCTGAGGCCATCTCGAGGAGTAGACAGTAATGCTGAGCGGTCAGTAGAGACAGGGGACATCATAGCAGACCGGCGACTCTCCTCATTCTGTACATAGGCAAATGCCTCCTGAAGTGAAGGAAGAGTGTCCATACTCAGAACTCGACCCCGAACCGGATCATACTCCACATTGAGGCCGGCCAGAAATTTAAAGACCCGTTCTCGTGCGAGGAACTTCTTGTACCCGGCAGAATCAGCAGGGCAAACGGGCTTATAGTCTTCCAGGTGGTCAAGGCGTTTCCATCCGTTGGTGAGGTAGGTGAAATATTGCAGGACAGTCTGCTCCCCCTGAATTGAGCTTTCAATAGAGCGGCGCAACTCAAAGGCCTGTGAGAAATTCCCTTTGCGGGAATAGGTGACAGCCACAGCATCCCAAACTTCCTGGGCCGTCTCCATAGACAAGTAGCTCTCACCAAGTTCTGGAACCATCGAATGGATAAGCCAACTCATAATCAAAGAGTTGTTAATTTCCCATTGGTCATAACCTGAGTCTGTGGTACTGGGTGCCTGTATCCTACCATCAACATACCCCATCTTCCCTCTGCTCTTCAAAAACATAGTCAAACTTTGAGACCATGCGAGGTAGTTTTGACCATTAAATAGAGAGGTGGTGATTTTCTGACTAGGGTTGGGATTCTCAGTCATGGTAGTAGGTATGATGGGATTCTCACTCTTCGGTGTTTGAGAAGAAGGGGACACACTGGAGGAATCTGTCATGGATACAATACTACCAAACCCGCAACAAAACTAGTGGCAATCACAAACCCAGAAGATGGTGGTGAAAGAACAGGCACTATGACCACTATAAGAAAATTACGAAATCATTTTATTTATTTTTTTTTTTTTTTTTTTTTTCTTTTTTCTTTTTCTTTTTTTATATATATATATATATATATGTATACGGCTTTATTTATACATATGGGGCGGTGATACAAAACAAACAGGGGTGTATCATACCTAATCAGAGACGACGGTGACAGAGGTGAGAGGCGAGACGAGCGGCAGAGCTCAGGCGAGATGTGAGACGAGCCACAGAGCTCGATGAGATCGACGGCGAGAGGCGATGAAGATCGACTGCGATAGAGATGGAGATCGACTGCGACAGAGATGAAGATCGACTGCGACAGAGGCGGAAGACGAAGACGAAGACGAAGCCGGCTGATGAAGATCGACCCAGCAGAGGATCCACCTAGGTAAGTTTCGAACCCTAGAGAGAGGATGTGTCGAAACCCTAGAGCTGAAGCTCTGATACCATGAAGCTTTGATTAACCAGCTTAAGGGAATGATATAAAATCATCCCATATTTATAGATTGAATTAGGGTTTACAAAGGATTACAAAGGGCCCCTGAGGGCATAGAATAATACACCCACTAACATAATGAACCTTTCGGTGATTAAACAAAGGAATACTTTCGGTGAATATATGCTAACAATAATCTGGACTTCGATTATGGTGCTCTAGCACAGTTGCAGACATGGTGTTCAACGAAATGTCCCAGAGGGATTTTGGGTTTGCTCCGGCGCGGTGGTGAAGAAGAGTGAAGGTATGTGTAGAAAATTCCAGCGGGCAGCTGTAACAAGCCCGCAGGGGACCTCGCTACAGCTCGGACTCGATTTGTTGTCACGGTTCTAAATCTTGAACCAAATAGTCCAAATCCGGCAAATCGTTTTGAGAAAACAGATTTTTTGAAAGAAGTGCCAAACATGGACTGCTTTGCCAGATACAGAGTCGCCACCTAAATATTTTATTTAATGGGAAATTTAGGAAACCCTGACTCGGTGCCAAAGGCTACGTGTCCGTCATCACCAAAGTTGCCTCGGCTCGGGAACTTGGGTACGATTGGGGAAGGTCACTTCGTGAGCACCCTCGCTCGCCCGGTCAAAGACCGGCCTCTACTAACCATGATATCTATTTTTGAAAACATTGTGTGTTCTTATTCCGGTTATTAGCCTAGGTTACTATGTGATGCACACAGCATACAAGTATAGACTGAGTCGCCTGAATTGGAACAAAACATTTCATGGTTGTTTGTTTGAAAATGGTTTGATGGTGCTACCCGCAAGTAGGCTAAGACGTGGATTTGCCACCCTCAGGTGGGCTTTAGAAAACATGATTTTGCCACTATCTAGTGGGCTTAAAACAAACAATCAATGCATTGTCCCAATTCAAATAACCCAACCTTCACCCACAGGCATTCAAGGCAGTTATATCACATAAGCAGTTAGCCTCATGGTAAGCATGCTATTCATGGCAACACTCACACGCATGCAAGGATGCTAAAGCATAAAAACTCACCGAGTACTCCAAGCCAAAACAAAAACTGATTAGAAATCCATGCATGAATCCTAAGTATACAGAAATGCCTAATGCAACACATGCAAAATGCAATTATAGCAGGCTCGGCTATTCTAAACATGGCATATGAGATGCAACAGTTAGCAAGTATTCAATTTGGAATTGAAATACAGATGCAGTTAGTATGATGCGCCGAGCCCGGTGCATGCAAAACAGATGAATGAATGCAAACATGCTATCATACTGTATGCTAATTGAAATATGCCCTAATCTAACCATCATAAGCAGGTAAATAAAAAGGAAGAAAGACGTGGGGTTGGAAGACATACATCACACTCACCCACACTTATTACAATTATGCCCTCGCGCAGAGGGTCCAAATAAATATACAGTCCCGAATAAAAGAATAGTACAGTCCAAATAATACAAATTCCTAATTAATTTACAAATTAACTAAGAAAATAATAAAACTGGCATGCAAGTCAGGGACTGCCTTGATTCCGATGAATGATGTATGTTTGGGCTGCCTTGCGCGAAAATCCACTGAGATGCCCCAATTAGCCTCTGTTTGCACCTGTTCTTGAAATGCGTGCCAAGCTCCGGAAAGCTGTTGATTCTTGTTTTGCTGCAACAAAGAGCAGGAAAGGGGCATGGCAATGTATTTTCACAAATGTATGCATGCCTCGATCCTCGTGCCACCAATCACGCATCTCGATGCATGATGGCCGAGGAGCCGTATTGCACAACTCAATATAGAATGAATGCATATGAACACTACAACAAAACCTAACTCCATCATGGATAATCCGGAGTGTCGGTGACTTGGAAATTGAGACACGTTCCGTCACTCGGAGTACGGAATGTACCTCGTTTCCCGTGCCCGAGCTAACTCCTATCCCGAACACGATGCAATATGCGTGATATGCGTGAAATGCAACTAAGATACAATCCTAACATACACAATGTTATGGAATGGCATACACGCTACACGAGGTGATACACAACCGAGCATACACAATGCTATAGATGAAATGGCATACGCAATGCAATATGGGCTTACACCAACATGAGAGAGCCTCAGCCACACTCACATAAGAGGCCATAAGATGAAAACAAGACAACTCGAAATGCGTGTACGCGTGCACGCAAACTGAGGACCGACCCTCAGGCACCGAAATGCCACTCTAATGAGACATGGCAAAGACATGGAATATGATATGCAAACATGCAAAAATCAGTAGCAAAATGAAGGGGAAAACAGCCCCGAAACATGGCGAAATGAAACCCGATGTAAGGGACGAGTCCCGAAACATGGAATTAAGCACATGAAATGGCCTATAGCTATACAAAGCATGCATAATTGGTACATGGAATGAAAAGACAGAAGCAAGGCAGCCCCAAAATAAGCATTTTTACAGTTCAAAGCATGGCCAAACAGTGGGTACAAGTAGGGCAAAATAAGCATGCAAAAATGGGGGGCCAAGAGAGGCAATGAAGCAAGTGGTAGATGCAAAGCCCAAACAGAAAAAGACCCTTCTACAACACTGAAGAGGGACCAAAAATATGACTACTTGCAGTAGATGACAAGCCCCAAATCAGTATATAAACATGCTCAAAATGCCATGCCAGATTAAGGCCAACAAAGGGGCAAAGAGGTAACTGATATATGGGGGGCTCAAACAAGTGAGGGACCTTCAACAATGTTGAAGAGGGTCCCAAAATATAGCATTTTACAGTAGATGATCAAAGCCCAAAACAGTGTAGAAATATGCTCAAAATGCCATGCAAAATTAAGGCCACAAGAGGGCTACAACACAAAGTATACCAAGGATGTCTCAAACAGCCCTAGACCCTTAATGAAACATGAAGAGGGGGTCATTTTAGGGCCATTTTCAGTTCGGACCAAAGCCCAAAATCAGAGACACAATAGCCTAATAAATCATGCAAAATAGGGGACCTAAGAGGGATACAATGATAAGTGATACATGGAGGTCCCAAACAGTGTTGAGCCCTTCTTCAATGTTGAAGAAGGGCTCAAAATAAGCCTACTCACAGTTTATATCATGCCTCAAAACAGATTATATATAGGCCGAAAATATCATGCAAAATAATGGCATTCAAGAGGGTATTGAAGCAAGTGCAACATAGGGGGCTCAAACAGTGTTGAGCCATTAATGAAACAAGAAAATGAGCTCAAAAAAGTGACCTTTTTAGTTTTGGTCGGAGCTCAAAACAGCAAGCAAAGAGGCCTAAGAAATGGAACAAAAAAAGCACAAAAGAGGGAAAATATTACTTACCCTTGAAGACCAAACTTTGACAGCATTTTGGACCAAGAAGAAGAGCCCCTAGCCTCTGCAAATCAGCTGCAAAATGTCGGAATGGAGGAAGGAAGGAGGGTGCTATGGGTTGTAGTGTAAAAATTGTCCAAGAACAAAAAGGTTTTGAGGCTTGGAATCTAGAGAGAGAGAGATTCAATGTGAGAGGCTTATACAAAAATCTCTAACCTCTCAACACAGACCTGGGGTGCTGTATTTATAGGCAAAAGAGGCTGGAAAAGAGGGGGAAATATTTCAAGTTTCCCTCCAAAAATTGGCCTAGAGAGGGGTATAAAGGCAAGTGGTAGCTGCTGGTTCCAAACGGCCGAGAGCCCTTCGACAAAGTTGAAGAGGGGCTCAAAATAAGACACTTTGTAGTTTACGACCAAGTCCAACACAGCCCACAAGTACGCCTAAAATACCGTGCAAAGAAGGCCTAAAAAGAGGTAAAGAGGCAAGTGACAGAAGGAGGTCTCAAACAAAGAAAAACCCTTAATCAAACATGAAAAGGGACTCAAAATATGACTATTTCTAGTTTGGGTCGGAGCCCAAAAATGCAAAATGAAGATTCGGGAGCCGAAACACGCAATTCAGGGCCCCGAAAGTGGGCTGTTAGGCACCGAAAGTGGTGTCCGACCACGAAGTTGGTCTCTCGGACCACAGTGTCCCTCGAAAGGGAGGAAATAAGGTGTGTGCCAAAAACCGGAGCAAACAGAGGTGGTTAGGCGGTCCCGAACCGAGGCACGCGGCCTGACGGCTCCGAAAACCGGGAACCGGGCTCCGAAATGGGAAAAATGGCCTGTGACCACGAAACGTAGCCTACGGCCACTGAGAGATGATCTACGAGACCTCTCCCTCCCTTCGGGAAGAGAAAACAGAGAAAACAGAGCCTGGTTCGCAAACCAAGGCAAAGCACGAAAGAGTCCGGAAGTCCGGAAGCAAGGCTCGCAGCCGAGACTCTGAAACCTCTGGACGAGCACGATATGCAACATCACCAAGCGCTCAATTGGTGACGTCTGAGTCTTAAGGTCGGTCAAAAATGGGGTGTCTACAGCAGCGAAGGCAAAGTTGCCGGTCGGCTGCCCGCCGGTGAGAAAGAAATACAGGCCTAAATCCTATAGCTCTGATACCATGTTACAATTAATGTATAGGGAAAGGGAGAGAGAAACAATTATGTATGTATTGATATATTCTGTATTGAATGTTATTGAATGTTCAGAATAAAGAGGTACACTCTCCATTATATAGGAGAGAACATTACAAACATCATCATGCCAAGATGGGCCCTAAGGGCAGCATAGAATAATACAAACCCTATAATGCAACTTTCGGTGAATAGAAAATACAACACTTTCGGCTAATATAAAATATTCTAACAGGTTCGTCTCATCTTCCTCCTCCTCCTCATAACTAGGCCATTGCAACAATTCCTTTGTAATTAAATACAGTTATGCTGCTTTTGGGACCAAACCTTACGGGGTCTTACAATATGCAGTGTGTGTTTGCAATTCAGTGTGACAAAAACTTGGGCTCCATTGTATTGACCTTTGAATTTGTTGTAATGGGCTCCACGTGTTGTGTGTCAAAAGTTGGCTCGAGTACACACCCATACTTTCATGTTTTCTCAAACATTAAGAGAGCACAGTTTTGAGGTTTTTCATTTTCTCTAGAAACCCGAACTTCTCATTCCGTGAATTTTTACTTTTCATGATCAAAACTGAGAGTTCAATTCAAGAGGTTTTTAGGGGGGGGGGGGGGGGGGGGGGGGGGTGGGGGTTGAGGAACACATGTTAGTTGGCATTGCATACCCATCCACTAGTCATTGCTTGAGTGTAATGGAGCTACGAGGAGGGGAGATTAGAGTGAGGATTTCCACCCTCTAGGCACAAACTGGTCCATGTCCACTATTTCATTTAGTAATATTCTTAAATATTAGGTTTGAATTTCATTTACTTCAGTTTTCCTGTAATAATCACATGTCAGACTGACTAGGAACAAAAAGCAAAGTAAGGTTTGATGAGAATAGTTATGGCAATGAAATTACAATACCCAAAGACTAACGAGAGTAGAAAACTAAATAGAAGTCAAGTTTCTCTTACATTTTCGATGTAATGCATAAATCATGAATCATGATTAGACTTTAACTTGATGACATAAGAGAAATAGCATTCTAACCTGTCTGGAAGTGACAAGCAAAGTGTGACTGCAGTTGCATGCTGTGAAAAAATAGCAAAATTGATTCCACTTTCAAGTTCTGAGACTCCAAGTGGATATGCCTGACCTGGAAATACTCTGAATAACGGCCCGCTCTCTAACATTTCAGGAGCTTCTTCCTAAAATTAATAAATTCCATACATAAAGAAGCGGAAAACGTGAATGTCTATCTGTGCATGTCACAAAATTTTACTATAATTGAAGCTAAAACCCAGTTGATAATGGCAGTAAACACAATGAAGGAATGATAGATACAAAAAGCCATGAAAGAATCAGATTCATCTTATGGACAAATTGCATTGTACTATGGGATATCCATATTAATGGAAATTAAGAGAACAATAATTTGTGATGTTATTCAAAATTCACATAAATGGTTTTCCATTTTCCCTCTTTGTCTTGGGTATGATAATTGGTACTTGGCATAGCTTTTTATCAATGCCAACTAAAATTTACATCAACATTGACCAGCCATGAAGTAAATTGAGTAACGTAGGACGAGAGTGAGGTTAATTACAATGAAGGATCGAAGAACCAACTTCCTCTCAACAAGGGATACATTAAATTACACACAAACCTAAAAAGAGAATTCCATTAATGTCAAAATATAAATATATATATGTGTGTGTGTGTGTGTGTGTGTGTGTGTGTGTGTTTTTGTTGTGTCTTCAAGGGACTTAAAAATGTTAATTCCCTCACAAAACTTTTCTCTCCTTTTAAGTAATCAAACATGAGAATGAAGAAGGTGCCAAGGGGCACCACCCAAGTACAAGCAATGGAGAAGGGGAGAAAAAAGGACTCTAATTAAAAGATAGGCCTAACAAAGACCCTAACCAAACCAGGGCAGCCAACATCAAGCACCTCCACTCCAGACTCTGACCCTAAAGGGACTATTTTCTGCATTAGCAATTAAAACTTGAAAGGTACTTGTATACACTCTTCCTATCCTCCACTGACAATTCTCTTCCTATACACTCTTCCTAAACATTGCTCTTACCTCCAATGACAAGATATATTGACAAAGATAAATAAGCATTAAAGGTTATGTGTGTGTGTGTGTGTGTGTGTGTGATTCCCCTTCTAGCCTATAACTAGAAGACCTTGAGCAGCCATTAGAAATATTTGAAACCAAGTTGTCAAATGCAAAACTAGAGCTTTTTTAAAGCTGAAAGAATCCCTCCTCAACTTCCAAATAATCAACACCTTTTCAGCTTATTTAAGTTATTTCTGCCTAATAACTATAATTAGAAGCTACACCAAACCATCTGACACTGAATTTAAGCCATAACAACCAGCCCCATGAACATATATACAAACAAAATGTACCTCAAGCACACGTTCTTCTGTACGGCGACCATATACATTAGCAGTCTTAGGTTTGCCACGGCCCCCTTGTCCAACCTAAGCCAAGCCAATAGTCAAGGGGTTAAATGGGGAATTATTAATAACCTTATAAAATAAATATATATATATATATATTGCATACCTTACTGAAAAATCTTTGCTCAGTGTTATTACTCTGCCTTCTTCTACTTAACTTCAACCTGATGCAACATTAACATTTGAGTCATCAAATTGCTGAAACCATTTCCTTCAAGCCAAATTCTAATGAAAATCAGAGAGTTCAATAATGTTTTGAATTTGTTGAATTGTTACCCCATGAGGGAGGTACGATAGGATGTAATGAAAGAACCATGAACATTTCTAGAAACAGCAAAAGCAAACGAACTAGACTTTATAGAAGAATCACACAGAGGTGAGTGGAGCATCCTTGTGCCCTGTTGTGGTGAAAGCAGAGCATCCATGGCACATGTATGTATATTTAGAGAGAGAGAGAAAAGACGAGGGACCTTTTGCAGAGATTTTATGAGCGACTTTTGTGAAAAGAAACACTTTTTGCAATCCGATTCGAGCCTTTCTGGAATTCGAGAGTGCGGCATAGGAGCCTTGTGTCTGCCACGTGAACGGGTACGGGAGATTGGGCTCAATGAATGGACACGTGTTGCTTCCGATATTTTATGCGTTTGGCCCAACTGTACAAAATATCACGCATATCTTTGATGAGCATTGATGAATAAAAAATATTTCTATCAAAATTTTTATTAAATAAAGTGTAAAATTTATATGAAATTTATATAATATAGATCTCATATCTATGCAAGGTATTTAATAATAAAGTTTTTATTTCTAATAATATCTTGATGAATCTAACATGTCTTCCAGCAATTTGGTGATTGAAGGGGAACTGAATTTTTTTACGGGGAGAACCCCTCTGGAATTACAGCGAAACGGTAAAGAGCCAATTAAAAAATAAGAAGAAGAAGACAAGCAACTTATGGCGGTGGCCCAACACCGATTCTTATCAATTTCATTTTTATTTTTTTTTTTTAAAATATGAAAATATTTTTGAAAAAAAATTGCAATATATATAAACTTGAAAAAATATTATAAAATTTATCTGGAAATGACAAAAAATATCCCTCCCTTTTATCTCTTCTCTCTACCTCCTTCTAAGTCCCTTTTGGGATGAACGAATGTGTTGTTTGGAATGAACTTTTTGAGACTAAATTAGTCAATTAAAATAAAATAAGTTATTTTAATCAATAAAATAAAATATCATATCTAAATAATAATTATTTTATTTTTTCTCTCATAACCATCAAATCAATTACAAAAAAAAAAAAAAATTATTTACTTTGTTTGTTTTTGATTTTTCAAAAACACTTTACTCTACTTTCTTATTTTTTGTATTTTTTTTATTTTTACTAAATTTTTTAATATTTTAAGCAATTTTTAAAATTTTTAGACACACCTAACATAAATACACATAAAAAGTATAATTTTTGTGAAACTTTTTTTTAAAAAATTCACTAAATACCAAAAATATAAAACAAAATACGATAATTCAATATATTTTTCATATTTTTATATAATTATTAATTTTTAAAAATATTTTTTCATAATTTTTTTACTTTTTAGATACATCTAAGTAAGGTGTATCTAAAAAAGTTTAAAAAAATGCTTAAAATTTTAAAAATATTCATTAAAAATAAAAATAAAAAAATCAATTTTCAAAAAACTATCTAAAAAACTGAAACCAAACACACATATTATTATCACAAACACAACTTTTTAATCATACTAAAATAGTTAAAAAAATTCAAGTTAAAAAAAATTCATCCCAAACGAAGGTTAAAAAAGTCAATTTATTAACTTATTGACTTATTTGAATCACGTATTCACCCAAAAAAAAACTTATTTGAGTCACATCACATTTTTACTTTTCTACACATCTTTTCATAATAAGCAAAAAACTAACTTATAAGCCATATCCAAAATAATATGTCCGTCTCAACCCTCCATACCCTCCCTCAATGCCGCTCATTCCTCTTTCACATTCCTTACCCAACCTTTCCCTACAACGAGCATCCCTTCATTCCACTTGCAATCACATACCTTGCTATCTTTTTTCTTCATCTCATTTGTTGCCTTCTTAATAAACACTAAGATCACAATCAACAAAAATGAGGGAGAGATATGTATGATTTTGCAATGTGAGATAGAAGAGGGGGTTGCAATATAGGAAAAGTAAGTGAAAAGGTTGGACATTGGTGATGACGTTAGCAAAATACTAAAGGGTGTTGTGGGTTGGTAGATGTGGGGCTGAAGGTGGTGAAGAGGATAGCAATGGTGGCTATGATAGCAAGGAGAGTTGGAGTGACAATGGTGATGGCTGGTGATGGAGAGTTGCATAGGAAAATAAAAAATAAGAGGAAAAAGTAAAATAGAAAAATGGAGAAAGTTTGTTAACTTTACATTTCTATTGTAATTATTTTTTATCTCCATTATTTTATAATTATTTTCATTCTCATTGTCATTTTATTGTGACCTTGGAGCATGTTCACTCAAACCTAGGGGTGAGCATGGTCCGGATTGGACCGGATTGGGGTAAAACCAGGACCAATCCGTTATCTACGGTTCCTAAAAAATTGAAACCAATCCAATCCGTTTAAATCATGGAACCAATCCGAACCAATCTATTTAAACACGGATTGGATCGGTTTAGGACCACGGATTCACATCATTAAATAACAAAATAATATATATATAACACTTTAATTTCATAAAAACATAAACATAGTGCAATATTAGTTCCACAATAGCAACATATTTTTCTATAATAGCAACATACTGTTCTAAAATTTAAACAACCAACGAAAACTGGTTTCACTATAAAAATTTAGACCATTATAAATTAAAACTAAAAACTAACGAACAAAAGTAATAAAAGAAAATATTATACGGATTTAGGTTTGAGTTTAGGTTTTATATAGAATAAAAGAAGATACTATGAGGGAGGATGTATAATAAAAATATAGACTATTTGCATACGGTCCGGATCGGTTCCAATCCGGAACCGTGGGGTTTAATCCGGAACCAATCCGTGGACCACGGATTTTTAATTCTTCAATCCGGAACCGAACCACGGATTCAAAAAATCAATCCAAACCTATCGGATTGGACTGGACTGGATCGGATTACGGATTTCACGAATTCCTTACTCAGCCCTACTCAAACCTTCAAAATTTGGTATGTCAAATTTTTTTGATAGTTTGGGTGACAAATTAACATATGTCAACTTGACATGAATGTTCTCTACCCGATATATTAAATATATTATTCTATTATTTTAAAATTTTAAACTCTTTTGCGTACCTTTAGTTTTTTTCTATTTGAAAAAAAAAGAAGAAAAAAAAAAGGCATGAAGTGGTCTTCATAGCCAAAAGTCATATCAACTTTTGGTACACTGGATGGAGTTCATTTGACATGTCAAAATAAAGTTGTTGAATTACCACAAATTTGACATATCAAATTGAGGTACTCTTATTCTATTAGTGTATCCGTATTCTTTTTAGTTTTCAATTAATATCTTCTTCTTCTTTTTTTCCAAAATCAGAGGAGTAGCTAAAGGAACACCTACGTATTCGCATATGAAAAACGGTATAGTCAAATGGGGGTTTGGACTGCCTCCAGTTCAAATCTGAGATAGTCCAGTCTAGTTTGGTCCATTGGGCCTACTTTTGGGTCTATTTTTAATAATCTAAGCCGTTCATATTTTAGGATTTGTTAAGTACATTATCCCTGTAAAAAATCACGTTGATCAGATAACGGATATTATGTATTCGAATCACTTTTATTTGAAAAAAAATAGATGGTCAAAAAACTAACTGTTTATAAAAAAGTGATCCGAATACATAGTATCTGTTATCCGATCGACGTAATTTTTTACAGAAATAATGTACTCAACAAACCCTAAAATGTGAACTGTTCAAATTATTGGAAAAAAAAAGCCAAAAAAATGAGCCCAGTGGACCAAACTATACACTCCAGTTTAGATGGTGAACTGGAGGCAAGCCATTACCATCAAATGGTATAGTCATCTTACCTTCCCTTACTTTTGGGTTAGGAAAAAAACTCACCTTTTTGTGTTTTTCTCATGGTAGAGTTTTCAATAACACATTATGCCTTCATTTGAGATGTGGATTAATTTTTTAGCTTTTTAATCTTTTGGCTATTTTAGTCTGGGGCTAAAAAATCTCGTTTGGGATGAATTTTTCAGCTTTTTTGACTTTTGTGAGAGAAAAAATAAAATAATTATGGTTTGAATGTGACATTTTGTCTTATTAAATTTTTAACTTTTTTTTTTTTTTGGACTAAAATAATCAAAAAAAAAAAAAAAAACACATACCAAACATAATGGGTGTTTGGGAAATGGCTATCTTTTAGGCTTTTTGGCTATTTTAGTAAACTATTTTAATTTTTGAGTTTGGGAAGATGAGATAGATTTTTATTTGAATTGTTGTATTGAAAAATGTGTTTGAAATGATATTTGAGGCTAAAAGGACAAATTTGTCCCTAATCTCACTTTTTCGAAAATTGGTGTAAAGGGGCAAAAGTGTCATTTACTACTGGTGGGACAGCCTGCTAAGTGACAGTGGTAGGCTGTCAATGCACTGTCAAGTGGCAATGTAGGCTGCCGAGTTATGTTTTTTTTTTTTAAATATAAATCATTGGTTCAGCTACAGTAAAGGCTACTTGACTTTTTTCAAATTTGAGACTAAAATAACCTACCCCACAGCCTCCCAAACACCGCCATGGCCTATATAAGTCAAAGATTGACACTTCAAACTTTGGTGCTAATACCTCCTCTCCAATTATGATAAGCATTCATCAATATATTCTCAAGGTGGTAGTCCTCAAATTAAATTGATCTACCTATTCTTGAATTATCAAAAACAAAACATTTAGGCCAAGTTTGGCATATCTAAAAAAAGATAAAAAGTCAAAAAAATTACTCAAAAAGTTAAAAAGTTATCACTATTAACCAAAAAAAATATTAAAAAATTAATTTTACACACAAAATTACAACTCATCAATCTGACCGGTTCAGATCTATGCTGTGTTTTTTAAGAAAAATTGCACAATTGGAGTGCAATTTTAACACACTGTTGTTTGGCTCGTGAGGGCCCATCACGGGTTCCGTTTTGATAATCTGAACCGTCAATGTATAAAACTCGTCTAGTACTATATGTTTGTAAAAAATCACATTGATCGGATATCGATAATTACATGATCAAATCAGTTTTGTATAAAAAAATGGATGGTGTTATAATTAACGGTTGAAAAAAAAATCTAATCAGATAGCTATCGATATCTGATCAACGTAATTTTTTTTCAGGCATATAGTACTCGACGAGTTTTACACATTGAACAGTTCAGATTATCAAAACGAGACCCGTGATGGCCCCCATGAGCCGAACAGCACCGTCTAGTGCAATGCCCAAAAAGTAGACAATTACTTCTTAGCATCTATTCAACCTGAACAAATAGGACAGCTGTACACCTCATACTCCTAATCTTCTCCTACACACTAATTTATACAATTTTTTAATATACATTTTTCCATAAAAAGTCAAAAAGTTAACCCAAATAATCATATTTTTTTCCTCAACTTTTTAGTTCAAAAAGTCAAAAAGTACACTTATTTAGGACACTCCAAACAACCCCTTAATAAGCTCTCTTTGGTGCAAACTAACTTATCCAAAATAATAAGCTTGTAGTGCAATTTCACAAGAGCTTTGTCGCCAAACTTCAACTTCAAATTTTCCACAAACAAATAATCGATTATAATTTATAATAGAAAAGAAAAGAGTAAAGGGTCACTTCACTTTATGCTGGTCATGACTCATGATTTTAGAACGTTGTTGTCCCTTAACTGTGTCCATCCTTTCATCTGAAAAGCACCCGGGTTAGTCCACTCTCTTGGATCATCATGGCTGCCTCTTTGTGAGCGTCCTGTGTGTATGGATCCTTGTTCATGCATCGACATTAATGTCTCAAGCTTTAATACTTTGGTGTAATTTATTGGACTTTATAGTTGTATAATTTTAAAAATTTGCGTAAGAGTTAGGTAACTTTTATTATAGTGGGGTTAAGCTTTTTTATTTTTTATTTTTCAATTTTAGAAATTGAAAAAAATAAATAAATTATTGTTGACACCATAAATTATAATTATTATTATTATTATTTATTATTTATATAATTGCAGAACATGTGGCACCCTCCTCCTCATTTAGAGGTTATGAGAGGTTATGAAATGTAGAAAAATGATAGAGAACATGAAGAGCATGAAATATGAAGTGGATGTTGAAAGAAATTATGGAAGATCATGGAGATTGAAATGGAGGAGATGGAAGAATAAGATAGTTATTAGGTAGTTTTTTTTTTACAAATATTTGTCTATAAATAGCCATTCATAACTATATTGTAGGGAGATCCAGAACTCAAATCAAAGACAATTGATTTCTATTTTTCTTGTCATTTATATTTTCTACATTTTATTTTACGCACTTCCTTTTCAAAGCATTTTATGCACTTCTTTTTCAAAGCATATGAGTAAAGATAAGTAATTGTTACTCTGATTGTTCACTCAATCATCTTTCTCCGTCTCCCTCTTTCTTCTGTTAATTTTTCTTTTCTCTACACTTGGCAATTTTGAAGTCCTCTTCATTGAGGCAAAAGAATCGTCAATATAATCGTTTGATAATTGGCTTGAATTTAATCTGTAAGGATTTTTCAATCCTTACTGGCACGCTCGCATTTATGATATTTTCCTTCATAAGAAAAATAAGCCAAGAATTACATTTTGGAGTTCTACTCGATTACATGGACCCTTTTTTTTTTTTTTTTTCCTTTACACAATTGACAAAAAAAAACTACAAATAGTTGGTTTGTTGGGTTTCTTGTTTGAAAAATTGGTGATAAATCCAATTTGAGTATTCCTTGAGGCGTTAGACCCACAGGATAGTTTTTCTTAGTGAGAAGCACACACTTTGTAAAATATTGTGGTGAGAAATACGTTGTGTTGTTTTGGATGACATTTTGTTTTCAATTTTACATTTTTATGTTAGTTTTTTTAACCTACTTGTATCTGACCCGGAATGGGAGCGTAGAAAACGCAAGGTGTGAGGCCAATCAATTGTATACCTGGCCGGTGGGATGTATTGTAATTCATCTCAGTTAAGCTAAGCCAAGGACATCGTCAACCGATGTTAGTTGTAGACCTACTGCACACCCAGTTGTAGCGTAACCCCTCTGTGGGAAAGTTCACTAGTTGTGAGCGAAAGAAGGAGAATCTAGTAGAATACTAGGGGCAAGAGCCCACGTCTTTCTTCTTATCCATCAACCACCCAGGGGAGGGATAAAAAATAAGAGAGATTGAAGAATAGAAAGATGTGCGCTGAGAGAAAAGTGAGGAAAGGGCTTTTAAGAGAAAAAGAGATTGAATGCCAGAGTGATGTGAGAATCACAAATAAGAAAGGGTAGGAAACAATACCCGAAGACATAGGCTTCTCGTGAATTGAGAGGTCTCCCACTGGTGGTATACATCCGAGTGTTATGTTTGTAGTTTTTTTGTTTGTCTCGATTCTTGTTTTGAGTCGTTTAATGTGTTTGTGTTGTTTTTTACCTTTGTCTTTCCCTTTGTTGAGTCGTTTTGACTGTGGTCAGTCGTAGGCTCAATGCCCGGTTGAGAACTCATTTCTCAATTTCAACTTCAAATCGTTTTGTGCTCGGAGTGTTGTGTCATTCTCCACATATGTGTAAAACAGGATCCTTTCTTTCATAAACTGCAGGGTTCAACCCAAGTCATGTGAGAACAATAAAACCAGGACCTATCTGAAGCTATCTGGGTTCCAGACTGCAAAGCAAAAGAAAATAGGGAAAATTTGGAGCATCTTAGCATGTTTCAACTTCGGTAAGTTCCAAGATTGCATTCTAGGTGCACGTTCTCCGGCCTCGCCTTTCTCTGGAGTATGAGTGTATCTCGACCCCAAGTTTAAGCTTGCTTCAAGTTAGAGTGGCAGTCCAAGCAGCACTCGTGGTTTCGTATGCAGATGTTACCCCTCGTCAATATGAACAGAGTGTGTCCTTTTTGAGCTGAACATGTTGCAAAGTCCTTCAAGAGGTAAATTAGAGGCACCAAAGTACATATTTGATGCCCCTCTATTGTATAGAATGTGCACTTTCATATACACTTCTGTTGCATGCATGCCGCGCATCGTTATGATTCATGCATAGAATATGCTTGCTGTCAATGTTATATAGAATATGCTCTTATTTCATGCATAGAATATGCTTTCAGTGTTGCATAGAATATGCTTTTGTCTCTTGCATAGAATATGCTTGTTTCATGCATAGAACATTCTTTCAATTAACATCATGCGTCTATCGCACAATAATCTTACTCAGTGCATCTATTTCACAATTTCATATCACTCGCACTGTCTTGTCCACTTTGTGGTTGTGTATCACTCGCACTGTCCTGTGCACCTTGTGGTTGTGTGCCACTCGTACTGTCTTGTGCACTTTGTGGTTGTGTGCCAATTGCACTGTCTTGTGTACCTTGTGGTTGTGTGCCACTCGCACAAGTCTTGTGCACTTTGTGGTTGTGTGCCACTCGCACAGTCTTGTGCACTTTGTGGTTGTGTCTCACTCACATTGCCTTGTGCACTTTGTGGTTGTGTCTCAATCGCGATTTCTTGCACATTCTTTGGTCTAGGAGACCTTAAAATCCTGCATTTACACTCGTGCTTTCTTGTGTATCGCACTTTTTTTTGTGCAGTTTACACTCGTGCTTTCTTGCACATCGCACTATCTTGTGCATTTCATTACATGCTCTCATCTTGCATAGAAAATGCTCGTATCTTTTGCATAGAACTTACTCACGCTTTTTTGCGCACCTTACCTGCACTTGTTAGTGCATTGCTCGCGCTGTTTTGCACACCTTACCTGCACTTGTTAGTGCATTTGTCACGACCCAAACCCGGCCCTATGGGTTTAGCACCGTAACTGGCCAGTAATCCGAGATTACCGAAGGCCTGCTGAACAGTAATACAGTTAAACAGAGTACAGGGCCTGGCGGAAGCCAATACAGTGAGTAACTAGTGTCCATTGAGCTGTGACAATCTGTATGCCAAAAACATTTTCCATGCATTCATACAGTTCAGAACAGTACAGTCTATACAATCATATACAATATTCAGTACGGGAACTCAATCCCTCGATAACAGTACGGTCAAACAGTAAACAGTTCAGACAATAATACAAAACAGTCAAGAGACAGGTGGGGAACACAAAACACCCCAAGCCATAGCATGGCGTCTCGGAACCTCGCAGTGAGGCACATAGGCTGGCTTGACAAAACTGGGGACTAACCCACGCTCCTAGCTCCGGTCTGGCTGCTGAGAACCTACATATATATATAAACAGTGAGCTAAAGCCCAGTGAATAACGTAATGTGTAAAGGGGTTATGAATGAATGTCCTTACAGTAATGAAATCAGTTCATTATACAGTATTTCAATCTTTCAGTATTGCAGTCAATCAGTATTTCGATCAATCAGTATTTCAATCAATCAGTCATATGTGGTACATCCATTAGCCTATAAACAATAGGTCCAAAAGGACCGGGCCTTAACAGACCCAACAATAATGATGGCCATCAATCGATAAACGATATGGTTCCACAGGGAAACCTACAGAGCTCTGTAACAGTCAATAACAGTAGGTGCTAAGGATGCCACAGTACAGTTCAGAAATAAAGGACATACATTCATTCAATAAACAATATCAGTTCAATAAACAGTTCAGTTCAGTATTCAAAATATAACCATTTTGAACATATCTTTACACAATCTGTTACTCACAGAGATTGGGCTATTAGCAGCTAGAGCGTGTCCCCGAGAGCCAACCCTAAACAATCAATAAACAGAACACACACTAAGTTTCACAGTTGGGAAGAGTGATAATTAAATCCCTAAATTTCCTCGGTGTGGTTCTATGTCTAAATTCTCATTAGGATGTCTTAAACTAGGCCTAGGAATGCCTAGGATGAGATGAGGATGCAAAATTACAGTTGGAAGGCATTTTTCAAAAGTTGCTGGAAATAGGCACCTCGCTTGAGCGAGCCTTCCTTCGCTCGAGCGATCTCCCAAAATCAAAGGCTTCGCTCGAGCGAGAAATCCTTCGCTCGAGCGAGCTGCATGAACAGTAAAAGTACTGGATGCTCGATTTTTACGCGCGATACCACGCTCGATGCTCGCTCGAGCGGAGCCCTGGACAAAGGTGCTCGCTCGAGCGAGGAATCCTTCGCTCGAGCGAAGAAGCCAAATCTGGAATTTCCAGATTTGCCTTCCGAGCTCAAACCAAGCATTCAAACACTCTAAACTCGACCTCTTGGGCCCAAATTCTGGAAAACACATCCCAAAACAATAAATAACAAGTTTCAAAAGCCAATTTGAGAATTCAAGCCCCAAAGGTGAGTCAATTAAAACCATTTTTCAAACCCATTTCATGAACAATCTTTAAACATGCAATGCATGAAGTTTAAACCAAAACCAAGCTTCAAATCTTGCTCAATTGAGCTCCAATCTTTGAAAACAACTTGAAAGCATGGACTAATATAAAATCATGGACATGCATGTACAATTTACCATGAATTCAACTTCCAAAATACACCAATTCAAGCATGCATGCATGATTTCTTGGATAATTCACCATGTATGAGCTACAACATGCCTTAACTCCAAAATGAAACATCAATTATGCAAGAATTAGCTCTAATTCAACAACAAGAAGATGAATGTCCTACCTTAGTCTTGTATTCAAGATTTTAGAGTCCAATTTGCCAATTTACACTCCAAATCTACAAGATTCAAGCAAAATGCCCAAAGTTGAGTTCAAATCTCTTCCTCTCTCTCTAACCTCATGTTTGGGTCGGTTGGAATGCAAGAAGAATGGCTGATCAATGTTTCAATTCAAGTGTATAAGGCTCTATTATAATATAAACAAGGGTCCACTATAGGTGGCAATTCCGTAATTAAGTCCAAGTCTTCAATTAATCAATATTTAATCTAATTTAATCATTCCTAGTCAATTTTCAGATAAATATATCATTAAATCACAAATATTCTACTGATTCCAAAACACTAAACGGTTTCTAATTCGGCCGCCGATAAGGCCTTCAATTAGCAGTTTAAACACATGAATTCTAACAGATAATCAATCAATCGAACAGATGCAATATGCAATTCAATAGATAACTTATTCAATTTCAGTTTCGATTTCAATCAGTTCATTCAGTACTTCAGTTAATCCAATTATCAGTCATTATCAGTTCGGTTTAGCAGTAATCAGTAACTAATTCAGTGGTTAACCGGTAATCAGTACGAGGGTTGTTACAGTCTCCCCTCCTTATAAGGAGTTTAGTCCTCTAAACTCGAGTTAACATATGACGACAGAGATGACGCCTATCATAACGGTAACTTTCACTCTATAACAGGAGCACAACCCTCTACAAAAGCGGATTCATGACCCATTCCCAATCTTAACAATGCACAGTAACAGAATCAGGAGTCACATATAGGGATTGGGGTTCATATTAAAACAGAATCCTGTGCACTTTCAGTTTTCAGTCAATGACAGATTCGAATACATGTTCATTTGCATATTTTATCTAGAGCATACGTAGATGCACAATCCTGGCTTATGTATACAAGGTGCATTACTAGAGCAGATACAGAACAGATGTAGACATGGCAGATACAGTGCAGAACAGATGCAGTTACGTGATGGTTGTGAATAACCAGTCCTATAAAGGAATCCCGAATCCGGGTAACAGAACAGAACAGTACAGAAGCTGGGCTCTCATGACGAGGCCTCCGGTACGGGTAACAGAGTGCAGACAGATATAAGTTCCATAAAGGAACCTCCGATACCGGGCAGCTAACATATATTACATAATACCAAGAGTCACGAATATATAACAGGGATCGAACGATCATTCAGTAAACAGCATATAGCATTTTTTAGACAAAACTTATTTCGTGGCACGGAACATGAATATAGTTGCACAGTAGTACACAAAAGGTACAGTAGCAGTAGCAGTGTCAGTACAGTGACAGTACCGTAACGGTGACGGTGACAATACAGTAACAGTACAGTAGCGGTATAGCAGTATAGCAGTATCGGTACAGTGACAATACAGTAACAGTAATGGTAACAATACAGTAACAGTAACGATACAATACAGTAACAGTACAGTAGCACTATAGTAGTATTCACACTACTTCTATCAAGTACTTATCGGGGGTTAGAGATTTGTACTGGTCTCAGTTTCATAAATAATTTCCCCCGTTAAGTTACAGAGATTCGATCCATTCAATTTCAAGTCTTTCATTCAGTCTTTGTTCAATCCAGTTCTCAGTAATCCATCACAGTCAGTCCAGTTCATTCGGGAATTATTGGGGACATAAAGCGATTTGTACATTACTCCCATAGCAGTAGGCAGAATTCTGAAGTAAGTAGTCATTCACTAGTCATCAGTCCCAGTCTTCACAGATTCAGTCATAACACATGTCAGTACGAAAGCAGTCTTACAGATTACATATACTTCCAGACAGTCAGAGTTTATGATCAAAACCAGTCCGTGGTCAACAGATCCCACCAGTTCTGAAGTACAGTAATCACCAAAACAATCATTTCCTAGTCAAACAAGTTCACGGTCATAACGGTAATACCAGGCAAGTAATCACACATCAATGTACCCAGTTTTCCCCCATATAGTAAGCAAGTCAGGGAATAGCTTTCAATAAGGGTTTTCTCAGATCAAATCGATGAAAGTTCGACCAGGTCATATCAGATACAAGTTCTGCCCAATCATATCGAGTAAAAGTTCGAAGCACAAGCATCAAACAAGAGTTCCATCAATTACACAAAAGGGTTTCATTAACCAACGGTTCCATCAGATTAGTTCAGATCAAAGTTCCATTTTTATCATTTTCAGACCAGTTAACATTAGTTCATACTCCGGTCATTTCGGTACATAGTAGTTTCACAACCAGTCTGAGTTCATCAATTATCAAACTTACATCAGAGTCCGGTACCATTACAATTCATATCAAAGCAGTACAGGTCACATACAGTGTGTTCCTCCCAATAAGTGTACAGATAAATGCACAGGCACGCAATTAATCATATCGAGAGGTAAGCATCACAGTCAATATAGCAATTTTTCAAATCAATCTCTCATAAAGGCATTTGGTACACAGTAATACATCACCCAAGGTTCTCAGTGACACATAATGGTGAGTTGCCCTACAAGGGTTCCAAATCAGTCATATAGTCACTAAAGCATAAGCTCGCAGATCAACCCCAACAGTCATGTCAATTTATCACAATCACAATTCCCAGTCAAGAATTTATCGGTTGGGGTCTTTATTCAGTCATGCAGTTACAGAGTCATAGTCCCAACGGTTAACTTATCAAACAAATTAATCAGTCATCCTGAGCAAAGGTACAGTCATATATGTGCATGTTCAGAATCTACTAACAGTCCCATTACAGGTTCACGGGTTCAATGAACAATGCAAAATAGTCCCCCCCCCAGATACGATAGTTAAGATAACCAGTCATATATCTATTCAGTCTAGTAATATCCTTAAGCAAAGGTAAGCAGATATGTACACAAGTCTAGACAGTTTTCAGAGCATAGGTAATTGTTAACATAAGGTTTTACAGTGTTGCACATGTAGTCCGCATCAACAGTAAATTTCAAGAGATTCATGAACCACCGTCCATTCCTCTCAGTCTTAACAGTATTACAAGTATGGGAACATACATATAGGTGTGAGTTCAAAATCGGTTTCCATGTAGGCACTCGTTCACAAATTTATAAGCAGAAGTTCATCTTTACAAAGCAATATGGGTTCTCAGTTTCAGCAGTCCCAACCACAAACAGTTCACGTGTATAATTCGAGTTCAAGGGTCCGTTCATTCAATAATGTTCGTTAATACATAACGGTTCAGTACCAATCATAGTCGTACCAATTTCTCGAATTACAGTCAATCATAAGGTATTCCCATGTTCAACAGTTCTAGTACAATTCAATAGGTCACATCTAACAGTTCACATTCAGTCATTGCATTACAATATAAAGACCCGATTCAGTAAGTTCTCGCTGTTCACAAGTTCTAACAGTTCTTAGTGTATGGTTCATAATTCCAGTAGTTCAATTAGCGCAGTCAATATGTTCGCAGTCTATGCCAAATTACAGAATATACGATTCCCCACACAAACGTTCGTATAAGCAATTTCATCTGTTTCAGGTAATACCTACGTCAGTCTTTTCAGTGTTCCGAGCATTTGTGGGCAAGACTTAGGCAAATATCCCTCCTGTCCATGCCCAGAATAAGTTTCAGATAGGCGGTGGCAATGCCCCATTGGTATTTCCCACACACGGTTCAGATAGGCATATCGTTGTTCACATTACTTCTTTGACCTTCATTGGTCAAAGCTATTGCCGAGATTTTCCATTCACGGAGGTCATTGATTTACCGGTCGTTTCCACTTTCTGTTACTACTGTTTCATTCTTTCTAATTTCAGTTGACGATGTCAAACACATCTAGGTCACTCCCACCTCCAGTTCTTTTCCAGTCAGTGTCTATCATGTGGGTTGCCTATCATATTGGCTGGGTAAATTTTTACCTCATATTCGACCACAGTCCTATCACTTTACTCAAGTGTTCAAACTCGGATACTTTCATATTTCAGATGTATTGGGGAAAGCATTTTTTTTTTTTGAAGAGAACTTCACACATCTTCTCAGTTTCTAAACCCAAGTCTCAGTTTCCAGTGGTTCAGTACCTCCCAGAAATTTCCGGTGGTTTCAGTTTATTTGGGTTTCAGTATTAGTGTCATCAGTTCATGTTTAGTTGGTTCAGGCACGTATGTCTGCCTTTACTCTCTCAGATTTTCAATTAAGGCCTCAATCATTCATTCTAGCCAGTTAATCCTCAGATTAGAAGTTTCAGTTCGTTCACAATCCTCGCCCTTGTTGTTGTTATTTCGGATTCTCAGTTAACCTATTCATTTCCTGGGAATTTACCAAGAAGTTCCGACTCGAAGCAACGCTGGCCAACGTGATCCCAATCGGACTTTCCAGGTCATTCAACAAAGGCGTGAGACTCTACGGTTTAATATTCCACAAATTAGGTTCTCACATATTTCTTTGCTCAACACAGGGAAGTTCTCACTGATTTCACATTTTATTCCATATCAGACATGTGTATACTTTCATTTCGGTTCAGGTATGGTCACATGACCCCTTTACTTTCACACGTTCACTTTCTTATAGATTTCCACAGTCGGTAGTAACATTAACATTACATGTTATTCCATTTAACTTCTTTAAGTATGCATATAGGTTTCGTTTCATTTCACTATAAGCAGTGGTAGCAATTGCAATATAAACAGTTGCATACTTAAACAGTTTAACACATTAGCATATAATCAGTCATGTCATAAGCACACACTTTTCAAGTTCATGAGATGCCCTAATCACTTTTCTAGGACACCCTATAGCTCATTTGGACACGTGTGTGCGGTATAACTCGTGGTTAAGTATCGCTCTGATACCACTCTGTCACGACCCAAACCCGGCCCTATGGGTTTAGCACCGTAACTGGCCAGTAATCCGAGATTACCGAAGGCCTGCTGAACAGTAATACAGTTAAACAGAGTACAGGGCCTGGCGGAAGCCAATACAGTGAGTAACTAGTGTCCATTGAGCTGTGACAATCTGTATGCCAAAAACATTTTCCATGCATTCATACAGTTCAGAACAGTACAGTCTATACAATCATATACAATATTCAGTACGGGAACTCAATCCCTCGATAACAGTACGGTCAAACAGTAAACAGTTCAGACAATAATACAAAACAGTCAAGAGACAGGTGGGGAACACAAAACACCCCAAGCCATAGCATGGCGTCTCGGAACCTCGCAGTGAGGCACATAGGCTGGCTTGACAAAACTGGGGACTAACCCACGCTCCTAGCTCCGGTCTGGCTGCTGAGAACCTACATATATATATAAACAGTGAGCTAAAGCCCAGTGAATAACGTAATGTGTAAAGGGGTTATGAATGAATGTCCTTACAGTAATGAAATCAGTTCATTATACAGTATTTCAATCTTTCAGTATTGCAGTCAATCAGTATTTCGATCAATCAGTATTTCAATCAATCAGTCATATGTGGTACATCCATTAGCCTATAAACAATAGGTCCAAAAGGACCGGGCCTTAACAGACCCAACAATAATGATGGCCATCAATCGATAAACGATATGGTTCCACAGGGAAACCTACAGAGCTCTGTAACAGTCAATAACAGTAGGTGCTAAGGATGCCACAGTACAGTTCAGAAATAAAGGACATACATTCATTCAATAAACAATATCAGTTCAATAAACAGTTCAGTTCAGTATTCAAAATATAACCATTTTGAACATATCTTTACACAATCTGTTACTCACAGAGATTGGGCTATTAGCAGCTAGAGCGTGTCCCCGAGAGCCAACCCTAAACAATCAATAAACAGAACACACACTAAGTTTCACAGTTGGGAAGAGTGATAATTAAATCCCTAAATTTCCTCGGTGTGGTTCTATGTCTAAATTCTCATTAGGATGTCTTAAACTAGGCCTAGGAATGCCTAGGATGAGATGAGGATGCAAAATTACAGTTGGAAGGCATTTTTCAAAAGTTGCTGGAAATAGGCACCTCGCTTGAGCGAGCCTTCCTTCGCTCGAGCGATCTCCCAAAATCAAAGGCTTCGCTCGAGCGAGAAATCCTTCGCTCGAGCGAGCTGCATGAACAGTAAAAGTACTGGATGCTCGATTTTTACGCGCGATACCACGCTCGATGCTCGCTCGAGCGGAGCCCTGGACAAAGGTGCTCGCTCGAGCGAGGAATCCTTCGCTCGAGCGAAGAAGCCAAATCTGGAATTTCCAGATTTGCCTTCCGAGCTCAAACCAAGCATTCAAACACTCTAAACTCGACCTCTTGGGCCCAAATTCTGGAAAACACATCCCAAAACAATAAATAACAAGTTTCAAAAGCCAATTTGAGAATTCAAGCCCCAAAGGTGAGTCAATTAAAACCATTTTTCAAACCCATTTCATGAACAATCTTTAAACATGCAATGCATGAAGTTTAAACCAAAACCAAGCTTCAAATCTTGCTCAATTGAGCTCCAATCTTTGAAAACAACTTGAAAGCATGGACTAATATAAAATCATGGACATGCATGTACAATTTACCATGAATTCAACTTCCAAAATACACCAATTCAAGCATGCATGCATGATTTCTTGGATAATTCACCATGTATGAGCTACAACATGCCTTAACTCCAAAATGAAACATGAATTATGCAAGAATTAGCTCTAATTCAACAACAAGAAGATGAATGTCCTACCTTAGTCTTGTATTCAAGATTTTAGAGTCCAATTTGCCAATTTACACTCCAAATCTACAAGATTCAAGCAAAATGCCCAAAGTTGAGTTCAAATCTCTTCCTCTCTCTCTAACCTCATGTTTGGGTCGGTTGGAATGCAAGAAGAATGGCTGATCAATGTTTCAATTCAAGTGTATAAGGCTCTATTATAATATAAACAAGGGTCCACTATAGGTGGCAATTCCGTAATTAAGTCCAAGTCTTCAATTAATCAATATTTAATCTAATTTAATCATTCCTAGTCAATTTTCAGATAAATATATCATTAAATCACAAATATTCTACTGATTCCAAAACACTAAACGGTTTCTAATTCGGCCGCCGATAAGGCCTTCAATTAGCAGTTTAAACACATGAATTCTAACAGATAATCAATCAATCGAACAGATGCAATATGCAATTCAATAGATAACTTATTCAATTTCAGTTTCGATTTCAATCAGTTCATTCAGTACTTCAGTTAATCCAATTATCAGTCATTATCAGTTCGGTTTAGCAGTAATCAGTAACTAATTCAGTGGTTAACCGGTAATCAGTACGAGGGTTGTTACAGCATTGCATCGCATTACTTTGCGTACCTTACTCGCACTGTCTTGTGCATCTGTATAGCACTGTTTTGTGCATTCACTCTTGCATCGCACTGTCTTGTGCACCAGTTTAGCACTGTTTTGTGCATTCACTCTGCATCGCACTGTTTTGTGCACTCCCTGGTCTAAGAGACCTTAAATCTACTAAAGGTACAATTCCTTTGGTGTTTGTCATACCCGAACGACTTCCAGTGGTCTGGTATAGCCACTTGCCTGTGTTTGCAGTGAGTTCCTAGGAGATCAACTGAGACGATGGAAACTAGAGTTCGAATGGCTGATGCCTAGAACGCAAAGGTTCGGAATTTCTGAGACTAAAGTCTAGTTTAAATACCCAGGGGTGTATTCTCCGCTTAGAATCTATATGGCAGCCCCATAGGTTGAGGTAATGTGTATGCGCCTCAATTTTGGATACTGAACCAACCTAGTCTGTCACCCTGTTGGAGAATAAGGAAAGCTGCGATCATAGCCAGGGAGAAAAGTAGTACCTGTGGTTCAAAAACACAAGACGCAAAAGCAGGAGATCCCCAACAACATAAGGTGAGTTATCACCAATTGCCCCTATAAGGTACTTTCGAGAGCATCACTTCCTAGCTGCATCATCGTATCTATCATAAGTGTTGCATAATATCTGTAGACACCCCATTTTTGACTGACCTTAAGACTCAGACGTCACCGATTGTGCACTTGGTGATGTTTTATACTGTGCTCGTTCTGAGGTTGTGGAGTCTCGGCCGTGAGCCTTGCCTCCAGACTTCCGGACTTTTTTGTGCCTTGCCTCGGTTTGCGAACCAAGCTCGGTTTTCTCTGTTTTCTCTTCCTGAGGGGAGGGGGAGGTCTCGTAGATCATCTCTCAGTGGCCGTAGGCTACGTTTCGTGGTCGCAGGCCATTTTTCCCATTTCGGAGCCCGATTCCCTGTTTTCGGAGCCGTCAGGCCGTGTGCCTCAGTTCGGGACCACCTAACTACCTCTGTTTGCTCCGATTTTTAGCATGCATCTTATTCACTCCCTTTTGAGGGACACTGGGGCCCGAGAGACCAACTTCGTGGTCGAATACCACTCCCGGTGCCCAACAGTCAGTTTTCAGGGCCCCGAACTGCGCGTTTCGGCCCCCGAACCTTCATTTCGCATCGGTTTGGGCTCATTTTTGGTGGAGGCCTTATTTTCATTATTAGGAAGCTTGTAGGAGGGTGGGAGGCCAGCAATTGTTCTGACAACCAACTTTTTGTTTCGTCAAAAGTGGTTCAGCATGAATCCGGGAAGGAGAAAAGTCTGCGCGGCTTCACCGAAATGGGCGTAACTCTTTGCACAAGAGGAATTAAAATATGAGGCCACCACCATTGGAAAGCTTACTTCCGGGGCTTCATTTTTCACTCAAGAATCTCCTAAGTCCAAATCCGGGGGGAGGAGATATGGTCGGTTGAAGTCCGGTTGGACCGAATCTGCGCGGCTTTACGGAAACTGGCGTAACTTTTTCTACAGAAGGAATTTTAATGCAAGGTTTATGGCATTGGAAAGCTAACTTCTGGGGCTTCATCCTAGGGGGTGGCCGGCCACTTTTCTCCTATTGACCTGGCCGGTCGGCCACCTTTTCTGGCCGGCCGGTCACTTACCAAAAAAAATGTTTTTTTTGCCATTTTAAACTAGCCGGCCATTTTTGTCCCTAGAAGTGTATTCCAGCCATATATTTTGTTTTGCACTTCACATATGTCCGAGGGTTTGGTCATTTTGGGGGGGGAACTTGGTTGGTTTTCCCCCCATTTTTTCCCCCCATTTTCCCCATCTTTTTGCCTATATAATAGCAGCTCCCAGCTGTGTTTAAGGGTTGAAAAAAAACCCTTGGAGCCTCTACATACATTGTCTCTCTCCCTCTCTATCCCCAAGCTCAAAAACACCCAAGTCCAACCCCTTTTCTTCATCACCACCAAGCACCACCATCACTACTCCATTCCAGCAGCTAGGAGAGGCTTTCCAGCAGCTAAGAGGCAACATTTTTCAGTCCTAGAAGTAGCCAAGGTTTGGTCTTCAAGGGTGAGCACTCTTCTCCCTCTTTCTAGCTTATTTTTGCTTCATTTTTTTAGCCTCCTTGCTTGGTGTTTTAAGCTCCGACCAAAACTGAAAATGTTATTTTTTTGAGCTATATTCCATGTTTCATTAAGGGCTCATTACAGTTTGAAGCTTCATTTTGGCACTTTCTTCATTATCCTCTTGTATGCCATATTTTTGCATAGTATTTCTAGCCTATTTTTAATCTGTTTTTGAGAATTATGTAAACTGTAAGTAGGCCTATTTTGAGCCTGTCTTCAATATTAAAGAAGGGCTCAACCTTGTTTGGGACCTCTATGCATGACTTACCATTGAACCCCTCTTTGGTCCCTATTTTTGCATGTTTTGTTAGCCTATTTTGCTTCTGTTTTTCGGCCATGATCAGAACTGAACGTGACCATATTTTGGCCCCCTTGTCATCTTTCATTAAGGGTCTTTGGCTGTTTGATGAATGTTTTGTATACTTCATGTTATACCCCTTTGTTGGCCTATATCTTGCATTGCATTTTGAGCATGTTTGTATATTGATTTGGGGCCTGTCATCTACTGTAAATAGTCATATTTTTGGTCCCTCTTCAGTGCTATAGAAGGGTCTTTTTCAGTTTGGGCTTTGCATCTACCACTTGTCTCACACACCTCTCTTGGCCCCCATTTTTTTGCATGCCATTTTAGCCCTACTTGTGATTGCTGTTTGGCCATGTTTTGTACTGTAAAAATGCTTATTTTTGGGCTTCCTTGAATCTGTCTCTTCATTGCATTTTCAAATTATGCATGTATTGTATAGCTATAGGCCATTTCATGTGCCAAAATCCATGTTTCGGGAGTGATTCCATGCATCGGGTGCCATTTCGCCTCGTTTCGGGGCTGTTTTCCCCCTCATTTTGCTATTGATTTTTGCATATTAGCATACCATATACCATGTCTTTGCCATGTCTCATTAGAGTGGCATTTCGGTGCCTGAGGGTCGGTCATCGGTTTGCGTGCACGTGTGCACGCATTTCGAGTTGTCTTGTTTTCATCTGATGGCCTCCTATGTGAGTGTGACTGAGGTCCACTTGTGTTGGTGTAAGTCCATATCGCATTGTGTATGCCATTTCATTCATAGCATTGCGTATGCTAGGATTGTATGTTAGCGCATTGTGCATGCCATGTTACCTCGTGCATCGTGTATGCCATTCCATAATATTTTGCATGTTAGGATTGTATCTTAGTTGCATTTCACGCATATTATGCATATTGCATCATGTTCGGGATAGGAGTTAGCCCGGGCACGGGAAACGAGGTGCGTTCCGTACTCCGAGTGACGGAGCGAGTCTCAATTCCCTAGTCACCGACACTCCGAATTATCCATGATGGAGTTAGGTTTTGTTGTGTTTTCATGTGCATTCATTCTATATTAAAATTGTGCAATTCGACTCCTCGGCCATCATGCATTGAGATGCGTGATTGGTGGCACGAGGATCGAGGCATGCATACATTTGTGAAAATATATTGCTATGCCCCTTTCCTGCTCTCTGTTGCAGCAAATCAAGATCCAGCAGTCTTCCGAGGCTTGGCGCGCTTTCCAAGAATAATTGCGAAACAGAGGCTAATTGGGGCATCCCAATGGATTTCCGTGCAAGGCAGCCCAAACATACATCATTCATCAAGATCAAGGCAGTCCCCGGCTTGCATGCCAGTCATTATTTTCTTAGTTAATTTGTAAATTAATTAGGAATTTGTATTATTTGGACTGTATTATTTGGACTGTACTATTCTTTCATTCGGGACTGTATATTCTTTTGGACCCTCTGCGCGAGGGCATAATTGTAATAAGTGTGGGTGAGTGTGATGTATGTCTTCCAACCCCACGTCTTTCTTCCCTTTTATTTACCTGCTTATGATGGTTAGATTATGGCATATTTCAATTAGCATACAGTATGATAGCACGTTTGCATTCATTCATCTGTTTTGCACGCACTGGGCTCGGCGCATCATACAAACTGCATTTGTATTTCAATTCCAAATTGAATACGTGTTAGTTGTAGCATTCCATATGCCATGTTTAGAATAGCCGAGCCTGCTATAGTTTGCATCTTTGCATGTGTTGCATTAGGCAATTCTGTGTATCTAGGATCATGCATGGATTTCTAATGAGTTTCTATTTTGGCTTGGAGTACTCGGTGAGTTTTATGCTTTAGCATCCTTGCATGCGTGTGAGTGTTGCCATGAATAGCATGCTTACCATGAGACTATGTGCTTATGTGATATAACTGCTTGAATGCCTGTGGGTGGAGGTTGTGTTACTTAAATTGGGACAATTCATTAAATGTTTGTTTTAAGCCCACTAGATAGTGGCAAAATCATGTTTTCTTAAGCCCACCCGAGGGTGGCAAATCCACGTCTTAGCCTACCTGCGGGTAGCAAACCATCTTTCAAAAACAAACATGAAATGTGTTGTTCCAATTCAGGCGATCCAATCTATACTTGTATGCTGTGCGCATCACGTAGTAATCTAGGCTAATAACCGGAATAAGAACACACAATGTTTTCAAAACTAGATATCACGGTTAGTAGAGGCCGGTCTTTGACCGGGCGAGCGGGGGTGCTCACGAAGTGACCTTCCCCAATCGTACCCAAGTTCCCGAGCCGAGGCAACTTTGGTGATGACGGACACGTGGCCTTTGGCACCGAGTCAGGGTTTCCTAAATTTCCCCATTAAAAAATATTTAGGTGGCGACTCTGTATCTGGAAAAGCAGTCCATGTTTGGCACTTCTTTCAAAAATCTGTTTTCTCAAAAACGATTTGCCGGATTTGGACTCTTTGGTTCAAGATTTAGAACCGTGATAATTTAAGTCCGAGCTGTAGTGAGCCCCAAATGAACAGAACGGGACTTAACCCTCCCGGGGCGTTCGGGGACGTCTACAATCTATCGCATTGCATATAACATCTATCGCATGCATCTACTGCATTGTTTTATCATGTTGACCTTTCCATGTTAAGCTTAGTCTGGCATGTGCTCATACACTTCCTTTGTTGAAGCATGGTTCTGTGATAATGTGTACGCGCCTATTCCATTAAGAGAATTGTGGTCTGAGGGTTTCAGCACCTTTTCTGTGTTAGACGCGGTCTGTTTGTGTCCATGCCTTTTCTAGGTAGAAATGTGGTTTGGCCATGTGCCTTACTCACTTCATCCATTGCATCCATTGCATTGTACTTTGTTGCATTCAGTATGTAGGATCACGATCTTTCCTCAACAGATCATTCCTCACTTATATCATCCCACCCAATTATTTGTATTCTTTCTGCGAAACACATAATTCTGCCTGTGCACATGCCTATCCCACTAAGAGAATTGTGGTTTGAGGGTTCTGGCACCTTTTCTATGTTAAACGTAGTTTGATTTTGCATCTCCATCCCTTTATGATATTTATGTGGTTTTGCACTGTTTGTGGTTTGATTATTTCGTTACACTACATATCATTTGTATTGTTTTGTTGTATTGTATATAATTTTGCATCCTGCCCTTGAACTATGCTAGTTTGATTCCTTGCAAAGGGATACGTAGGCAACCTTCGGGTTCAACCAACTGCATCTGTATTTTGTTTGTTTGTCAAAGTCTTCGGCCTTGTCAAAAATGGGTCATCTCTAGGCTTTGACATTCACTTACGTCATTTCATGACTCTGAGCTCTGTCAAAGAGGGGCAACTGTAGACACCCCATTTTTGACCGCCCTTAAGACTTGGGCGTTACTGATCGCTTACTTGGTGATGAAAGGTGTGCAGTGCAAAGGTTCGATTTCCTTGGCAAGGAGAGCGTCAAATCTTAACTTCACACCCCATTTTTGGACCAAAATGATTTTGACCAAAAATATTTTAGACCTTAAAACCCTCTCTTTTAAAATGTTTTTGAAAATGTTCCTACGATGTTCCGACGCTTGCATTTTGTTAAATGTTGCGCTTTTCGGTGAACCGAGCAAGGACAAAGTAGAAATGAATGAAAGAGAGGTGAACTATTTAAAAAAATCTTTAAAACATCTTGTTTAGGGGTTTGGAGTTGAAGAAAAGAGGAGAGGAGGGAAGAAAACTAGTTGAGGAGAAGTTTGGCATGAATCCTGGTAGGATCGAAACTGAGCAGTCTTCACTCAAACAGGCATATCTTTTTGCACACTTGGAATTTTGATGTGAGGCTACCACCATTGGAAAGAAGACTGCCAGAGCTTCAATTTAGGTCAATAATGACCTGTAAAGGAGTCCAGATGAAGAAGTTATGTCCGGTTGAAGTCGGGCCCAAAAAGTAGATTTTTCTGGCCAACCAGAAGTGAAGGATGCTAGCCATAAATAGGCTTTTCTAGCCATGTGCCAGCCATGAATGGCCTTTGCCGACCCCCTGCCATCCAATAGTGATCCATGTCATCCAACAATGGACATGTGCCGGCCATCAATGATGGCTTGTCAGCCATCGATGGAAAAAGTCAATTTTTTGCAGATATTTGTTCTCCAGCTGTTATAGCTGTCCCTTTTGGGATATTTTCGACTTGAGCTTGCATTCTTCTATATATAGAGAGCCTTCTCTATTGTTTTAAAGGTTAGAACATTTTAGGAAGAGCTTTGGAAGCCTCTCTCTCTACAATCCTGTCTCTAGATTCCTCTCTCTCTAGAGCTTTGTGCTTAGAAGCTTGCATACATCAAACTTTAAACTATCAACCCTTAATCAAAGTTATTGATCTTTGGGCTGAGGTTGCTTGAGGCTCTCTTGGAACTCCTTAAGGTGGTTTTGACTTGGTTTTGTGCCTCAAAGTGTGCTTGGCTTCAAAAGGTATAACTCTCTCCCTTTAAGCTTGTTTTAAACACTTATTTTTCCATCTTTGCATACTATTTTTGGCCTAGTTTTCAACTGTAAAAACCTCTATTTTTCAGTCCTAAAAATGGTGGTTTGAGCCTTTGTGAGTTAGGAGGTTATCCCCCCTTTTGGCTCTTTGGCTTGTGAAGCTTTTTGTGCCATCTTTCATCACCTTTCAAACCAACTCTTTTGGCCTTTTAACCACTGAAACTCAAAGGTTTTTCAGTGGTAAAAATCTTGTTTTGAGGTCCAAAAATGGAGGGGTTGGCCTCCCCTCCTTGTGTCTCTCTTCCATGCCTAGTTAGCATTGCATAGTAGCATATTTTTGTGGCTTGTGTTAACTTATTTCAAGCATGATTTAGGCTCTGTTTTGGCATGTTTCAACTCTGTTTTTGGTTGGTTGGTGCATCTGTTGCTTTCTTTTTGTACTTGTAGTGCAATTGTTCTTACTAGTCTACTATGCCTAATGAGTTAGCCTATTTTTCTAGCTTGTATTAGCTTAACTCCAGCTTGTTTTAGCTACTATTTTGACCTACTTTAACTCTTTTTTGGGTCGGTTAAGTCCTTCGAGGCTTGTTTTGCATGCCTCTAGTATAGTGCTCTTCACTAGCTTTAGTGCTTTTGGCTCTTAACATGTTGTACATGAATTGTTTGCATGTTGTAGTATTATTTTGCATGCCATTTCAGCACTGAAAAGTTTGCAACCTCCCTCATTTCTTTACCTTTCATTTTGTTTTGAAAGTGATCTTGAGCCCCTTGTTGGCTTAAGTGTGAACTTGAGGCTTTCATGTCTAATGGTTTTAACTCTCTATTGAGGGTTCCTCCTAACCAACAATATGAGGCCTCTTTCATGCTCAAGGCACTTGTGGCTTAGGCCATCTTTCCAGTTAGAGGACTTTCACATTGGACTTAACCGGTTAAAGAATGTCTTGGTAATGTAAAATGTGTAAACAAGAATTGGACAAGTAAAACATGACTAAGATAAGCATATTGTGTTTGCATTGCATGTGTTCAATCGAACATTATATTGACCACAAGGTAGATTAGTCCATTTCATACTCAAAGTGATGAAATGAGCCAATCTCATTTGTTTCCATCACGTTTGATCATGCATGATAGGGTGGTGGTCATTTGAGTCTTATTTGTGCATTTATTGAAAGTGTACAACTTGGATCTTTGGCCATCATGCATTGAAAATGCTTGATTGGTGGTTTTGGATCCAAGAGTACCACTCCTTTGATGTTTTGAGATGATAAGGAGGGGCACAGTACAAACATGTCCTTGGAAAACCCTCATTTTTCCTCTGTTTGCGCTCTGTTGCAGTGTGGCAGTTCAGCACACCAGTGGCCGGCACTGGTACATTGATGGCCGGTAGTGCTTTATCATTGGCCGGCAGTGCCTCCCTTTAGCCGGCAGATAGCCGACAGCAAGCTCTCATGGCCGGCAGGCCACTGGTGCATTCCTCAGCATTGGTTTGGTAAGGTGTAGCAGAAAGTTCTTGGAGTAACCCTGCAAACGGAGCCTCTAAAGAGCAAACCGGTGGTCTTTTCGAGGCGAAAACTGAGTGCATGCATCGTTTGCTTCCCGAGGCAGAGCTGAAGCAGTGTAGTTTTAACATTTGTTTTGCCTATTTAGTTAGCATGGTTTTGTAATTTAATTAACTAGTTTGCTAATTAGTTAAGTGTTGTAATAATTAGTGATTAGTTTACTAGTTATTCATTTGTTTTGTAATAATTAGTCTAATTAGTTTAATTAGATTAGTTAGCCTAGTTTAGCTTAATGTAGCTTAGCTATTATTCATTCGAACCCTCCTTCGAGAGGGCGCAATGTTGTAATAAGGGTGCGTGTGTGTACATGTCTTCCAACCTCACTTCTTTCTCCCTTTTACTTAACCGCTTTCGATGGTTAGTTTTAGAGCATTTTTCAATTAGCATACCTTATACTTTGCATGTTTGCATCCATTCATTTGTATTGCATGCACCGGGCTCGGTGCATCATTCAAACTGCCTCGTATTTCAATACTTATTTGAATACGTGTTTCAAAGCATGTTATCAAATTGTTGCATTCATATGCCATCTTAGATAGCCGAGCCTATTAGTTGCATTATTACATGTGTTGCATTAGGCATCTTAACATAGCTAGGATCATGCATTGTTTCTAACTAGCTTTTGTTTTGGCTTAGAGTACATTGTAAGTTTTATGCTTTAGCATACTTGCATGAGTGTGAGTGTTTCCATGATAGCGTGCTTGCCATGAGGCCAGCTGCTTAAATGCTAAACTGCATGAATGCCTGTGGATGAAGGCTTGATTGCCTGAATTGGAACAACTCGATGAATGTGAGTTTTAAGCCCACTTTGCGAAGTGGCAAAATCATGTTTTAAGCCCACTTGAAGGTGGCAAATCCGCGCTTTAGCCCCTTTGAGGGTGGCATTTTCAAACCATTTTCAAAAACAAATATGAGTTGTTTTGTTCCAATTCTCGTGATTGAGTCTATACTTGTATGTGTGCGACACATAGTAAAGTTAGCTAATAACTGGATAAAAACATATGAGGTTTATAAAACAACATATCATGTTTAGTAGAGGCCGATCTTTGATCGGGTGAGCGGGAGTGCTCATTTCAGGACCTTCCCCCTCTCGTACCCAAGTTCCCGAGCCGAGACAACTTTAGTGATGACGGACACGTGGCCTTTGGCACGAGTCAGGGTTTCCTAAATTTTCAAAAAATAAAATATTTAGGTGGCGACTCTGTAATTTGGCAAAGTAGTCCAGTTTTGGCATTATTTGATCTAAAATCAATTTTCCAAAATGATTTTCCGGATTGGACTCTTTGGTGTTTATCAGTCTCACATTGCACTTTGTGAGATTAGATTCAGAACCGTGACAGGAGTCCGAACTGTAGAAAACCAATTCGCGCCTCTCCGAAAGGGGGGCGCGCGAAGAAAGTCGAGTTTATAGATCATTTTAATTAACTTCCATAATAGTCACTAATAATTACAAAAATTATATCACAATCGATATTACACCATTTTAATACAATTTTCAATAGAAAATATTAACATATAAATTTTACAATAATTCATCAATGTTTACAAATTATTGTAAACAGTTAAATCAAGCTATGGTGTGAAATAATAATTTTAAATACTAAAATAAATTACAACAACACACATGCATGAATTACTAATTTACAATATCTAATTAAATAGATTAGCACAACACTTATTTTTTTTTCTAATAAATAATTGAATTGATAATCTTAATTCTTTGATATTCTGTCCAGAATTTTCAAAACACAATCTTCGTGGTTAAAATTACAATTAAATTATTTAGACAATTCTAAAATTCATCTAATTATCTGGAATGTTCAATAAACATGTTATGGTCATTTTTCAGAAAGAATTTCCTAAAAATAAATTATAAATAATACTGTAAAATTACATAATACAGGTTCGTCATATTTTCTTAAAATAATTCCATATTGAAATCTATAAATCAAATCCATAATCTAAAAATTGAGGATGAAGCTAGACTTCTAAAATTTCATTTTTAACTTAGAAAATACCAAATTTGATTTAATATAGAATTTTTAGTAATTTTTCAAACATGAAATAGAATCTGTCTAAAAATTTAGATTTAATCAAAATTTCATATAAATTCATACAAAGCTAGAATAATTGATACAAAAGTTTCTGAATGAATTAGACATCATTATTAACAACTTTGTAGAAAAAAAACCATCTCGAAATTTTGAGTGTAAAATTTTCTAAAATTCATGCAATATTTTGGCAGAGTTAAGAACCATATGATCAGATTAAGTAAAATCTTCAATCATCTCTTTAACATCGCAAATTACACATGCAAGTATAAATCCAAGATCATATCATAATTTTACTACTACTAATATATAAATAACCTTCAAGCATCTAATATATATAACACCAAATTCACATGCAATTACAAACAAAACTCTATCAAGATTTTTAGCCTCATAGGCATTTGAAGAAAATAAAAGAGAGAGAGAGAGAGAGAGAGAGAGAGCGAGAGAGAGAGAAGGTTTTGAGAGTTTTCTTACTTAGCAATAAGATTGAAATGAGATAGTGAAATGGTAAGAAAATACTTGTTTTTCTTCTTCTTCTGTTTCTTCCTCGCTTGCTATCATTATTTATTTATTTATTTTTAATCTTTGTTCTCTCTCCAATCAAGAAAGAGTTGTATGTGTGGAAGGGTGAAATTTATTTTTCACAGGAAAATCGAGATGAGCTGCTCCTTCCTTTGCTTTGTAGAAAAGACAAATGCTAAGACGTCGGTGATCTCTCCCGACCATGGTTGGTCAGGAGGACACTCTAACGATCAAGTTAGAATACAATTCAGACATTGTTTGTTTCTTTGAAAGAAAATATCTTTTTTTATACCTCTCTTTAAATGATTTTCTTCTTCCCTTTTATAGTGTGGACACTTGGTATCTTGACCGTTGGATATCTGTCCCGATCCAATGGTGTTTTATGTCTTCAGGCACTGGTCGGGCAAGTGGACCAGTTGTCTTGATCTGTTATTGTCAAAGCTGCTGTATTTTAGATGGCCTAGATTTAGTTCGGATATGGGTTCACATTCTTGCTCGTTGGATTTTCTTTATTAGATGCTCAGTTTATCAGAGTCGGTTGATCTCGTATCCTTTGTTTTGTCAGTTTTGATCTCTATCGTTGATTTCTATTTGATCCAAAGGTTTTCCTTCATATCACGGATCTTTTTTTAGAAACCAATCTTGTTTAAATCTCCTATCATGTGACTTTGTTTTCTTTGCAACTGGATTTTTTAAGGATTTGGGCCTAGCCTTTATTTGGAACTTTTCCTTGGTCGAATAAAAATGCTTTGGGCCGTATCTTAATTTGTTTGGGCATTGGGCTTGAGTTTTTATCTTCCACAATTGGCCCCCCTTCGACGTTTATTTTTTAAAGGATTGCCGAAGGTGTCCTAGCCAACTTTCGTAGGCTCCTAAGAAAACAACGCCATCTGTGACACGCATCCGTTAAATATCCTTATTTAAATAATGACGCCTGTCATTTCCTTCTTCAATGCGTCGTTTCGCGTCTGACGTATTTAATCGAAGGTTTTGGCCCTTTTCTCTTTCGTCTCCCATCGCATCACATCCTCAGCTCTTATATTCATTTCCACATCCTTCAGCAAAAGTTATTTGTAAGTTCATCCCCTTTCTTCTTGTGATTTCACATTTTTGTTAGCTTTTGTTTGACTAAAATGAATCGATTGAGGTCCTTTTTCAAATCTGAAGAGAGTATTACTGAATTCAGGGCTTTGTATAATATCCCTGAGGATGTCATTGTTCGCCTTCCCACCTCCGATGATAGTTTGTCGAAGGGTTCTGAAGAACGAATCCCTCTCCTCTTAATAGATATAGTAGAGGAAGGAGTTAAATTCCCTTTGCATCCCCTCCTTCGAAAGGTGCTTCACTTTTATGGGGTACCCCCTTCCCAACTATCCCCTAATTTCTTTAGGATAGTGATGGGAGTAGTGGCCCTGAAAGATATTCTTGGAATCAACTTAGGTCTATTTGAGATTAGGTACTGTTATAATTTTGTTCCCACCACCAAAGAAAGAACAAAATTTTACTTCAAACCCAGGTCAATGAAGCGCCAACTTATTCAAATGCTTCATGATTCTAGTAAAGGTGTCAACAATGTGTTTGTTATAATAGAGGGAATTTGGGAATTTCCTCCTAGCGTTGATCGGATCCGACTTGTTCCTAAGGTCACTAGGCGTCTAGGTTATAAGTAACCTTTATTTGTTTTGTCCTTGTATCTGTCTTGCCATCTGATTTTACTAATAATTGTGTTCATTTACCACAGCTCCCAAAGTCTTTACTCATCTCAGTGAGTGGGAAGATCAAGTAAACCTCTCTCTTTGGTGGCTAGCTTAGTCGTATAGAAGGCCACCAGAACAACAAGGGCAAGGTCGGCTGCTCGTGTCTTGCTCGCATACGTTCCTTATTACGAAACAGTAATAACCACAGATGGCATAGATCTTGGTGCTGACGGTGGTTTTGATTTTTTTATCCTTCTTCATTTCCGTGAGAACGTTGAAGAAGTTGCTCTTGAAGAAGGATCCTAAGAAGAATCATCTAGTTCGGAGGCCACCATATCTAGCACCATGCTGTCGAAGAACTTTTTGGAGATTGTCGCAGCCAGGAAGCGTGAAAGAGCTGCAGCGATGACATCTGCTTCGCAAACGTCTTCTAACCCTATAACTGCTGATTGGCCCCAGCATTCACCGATTGTCATAGTAAGCGATTCTCTTAATCCTATAGTGGTCTATGATGACCTTATTCCTCCTGTCCAAAGATTGGGCAAAAGACCGTCCGATCAATCGATCGAAGTTTGGAAAAAGAGCCATACTGATCTTTCTGCGGTTGCCATGGTATCATCTCCAGCCTCTACTTCTGAACTAGTGGTCGTTATTTCTCCGATCACTTTGGTGCCTGCCCTTAAGGATTAGTAGTTGACGAATGCATATTCGGCTATGGGTAGCGCTGAAGTTGCTGCTGCAATTGTTCGCAATTCAATTTTACTGGTTGACGTCGCATGCCTTGCCGAACAGTCAGATATTGCTATTTTCTCACAAACTCTACATTCTTATTTGATAGTAAGTGGCTGTGTCTCCTTTTTATTGCTTGATTGTGCGTTTATATTTGGTTGGTTAGTTGGTTATCCTTTGTTTGAATTGAATGGCTACATGTAGGGTCTGTTTTCCACATATGAAGCTATGGTGCGCCATAACAGACTGGTCAGGGCGGTAAATAAGTTGAGGTCGTCGAATGACTTACTAGTTGAGAAGTGAGAAGACCAAAGAGCTTGAGCTACGAGCAGCAAGTGCAAAGGGCAAAGTTGCAGAGTCCGATGCAAAGCTTCAAGCTATGGACTTAAAGTTAATATCTATAGAACAAGAGATCAATGCTTTGAAGATGGAGAAAGAACACCTTTCCGAAACACTTGCTGCGTCGAAGGAGAATCTGGCTAATGCGGTAAAGGCAGCGAAAGAGAAAGGATACAATGAGGCTACTGCCGTATACAAGATGCAGTTTGCCAAGCTTGAGAACACGTTATTTGAGGATGGCTAGACATCGGCACTGGAGGCCGCGAATGTTCCAACAGACTCTGAGCTGAGAAAAAATGTTTCTTATCCATGCCCCGAAGTCGCCAATCAGAATGCTACTGAAGGAGTAGAGATTGGTAATACTTGGGATAAGGTTAGGAGAAACATTTGTGTGTGTGTGTGTATGTGTTTATTTTTATTTATATATATATATATAGATGATGTATCGAATTTTTTCTTTTTGAGTTAATAGATCTGTGTTTGATGAAACAATCGCACTACTTGAGTTATATGCATTTAAATTTAAATTTATGCCAAAGTCTTATTCTTTAAGCAGACTCCAAGAGATCAGCTAATTTGTTTCAGCTATTTACACTATCTGTCGGATAAATCTTGAAAAAGAATTACCATGAACTTGTTTTTGCGTAAAGCAAGAGATCGGCATATCGTATAACTGATGTACTATTCTTCGGATATATTTTAAGAGAGGATGCGTATGGACCCGCTCCTTTGGCCAAAGAGAGCGGCATAGTTTATGGCCGATGTACTATCCCTTGGATAGGTTTTAAGAAAGGATCTCCATGGACCCGTTTCTTGCATAAAGCAAGAGATCAGCATAGCGTATGGTTGAAGTACTATCCCTCATATATGTTTTAAGAGAGGATCCTCATGGATTCATTCCCTGCACAAAGCAAGAGATCGGCATAGCATATGACCAAAGTACTATCCCTCGGATAGGTTTTAAGAGAGGATCCTCATGGATCCGTTCCTTGCACAAAGCAAGAGATCGGTATAGCGTATAACCGAAGTACTATCCCTCGGATAGGTTTTAAGAGAGGATCCTTGTGGATCCGTTCCTTGCGCAAAGCAAGAGATCGGCATATCGTATAGCCGAAGTACTATCCCTCAAATAGGTTTTAAGAGAGGATTCTCATAGATCCATTCCTTGCGCAAAGCAAGAGATCGGCATATCGTATAGTCGAAGTACTATCCCTTGGATAGATTTTAAGAGAGGATCCTCATGGATCCATTCCTTGCACAAAGCAAGAGATCGGCATAGCGTATAGCCGAAGTACTATCCCTCTAATAAGTTTTAAGAGAGGATCTTCATGGATTCGTTCTTTGCGCAAAGCAAGAGATCGGCATAGCGTATAGCCGAAGCACTATCCCTCGGATAGGTTTTAAGAGAGGATCCTCATGGACCCGTTCCTTGCGCAAAACAAGAGATCGGTATAACATTTTTGCCGGATACGGCCAGGGTTAGGGTTTTTAGGGTTTTCACTTTTAGGTTCCCAATATGCTGACGTCATGTAGACATGTGTTGACAGTCCGACATGTCCATCAGTATTTCACATTAAATGTGAGGGCACATTTATCTAAAGGAGGCGATAGTCGCGTTGGAAGGGAGTGCCGGTTACTCTCATTTTACTTAAATCATTAGCATTGATAGTCAGGATTCTGCACCTCCACTGCTTTATCAATCGAAGATTTTTCTGGTGGTGACACATGACCCTTACTTCTGCAATTCAAATCATCGTCCAAATTATAAGTGTTTGTGTATCCTTTTTATATGGTGTTAGTTTTACCAGGGGTTTGTATCGAGATGGGGAAGTATGCGTATCTACTTAGTAGTTTTGATGGTATATCCCATTTTCGATCTACTTGCGATATACTTGTTAGCGTGAATCGCCACATCCGAACGATATTTTCTTATTCCCTAACGACGAGAGGGTTCCATGGTTAGTATCCTCGATAGTGGATGGCGAAGTTAGGTTTCCCCTCTACCCCCGACTTTGTGAAATCCTCTCCCATTACAGAGTCCCACCATTTTTGTTGACAACAAACGCTTTTAAGATTATAAATGCAATGCTTGCACTGAATAATATGTTGGGCTTGGATTTAGGTTTGACAGAGTTACAATATTATTATAGTCTGTATCAAGTGCCCTCAAGGACGTTCTATTTTGCATCAAAGTGCCATGATCGGGACAGATCACTTATTCGGGTGCTCCCAAAGTCCTTTGACGTAGAATCGGAAGATGTGGTCATGGTCTCTAGGAGTTAGGAGTTGGGAGTTTGCCTCCTCTCTTTTTGTTGAGGGTGCTGCAATTGTACCCTGAAAGTTAGGTGCTAGTGAGCCGCGATAATTTCCGTGACTGTATAACTGCCATTCATTTGTTTGTTTTTGTGGATCGTCATTGTGTTGTGTTTGTTTTTTTATCTCTTGTTTTATTTTGTTTTTACAGATCATCGCGTAATAAATACAGATCGACAAAACGAGTCATTGGGTGTAAATTTGCAAGCATTACAAGTAGTTTAGAGGTGTTTCGTCGCTGCCTTACGATCGGCTGAGGTGTTGATTGATCAATTTCTGCCACGAGTAGCCTTGTCCCTCATGTCCGATTGTGCTCCAGAAGCTCAAGCGGTAGGATTGTCGCATGCATTGTTATTAGGAGAAGCAGACCAATGAAGTCGTTTACCGGAGGCAATTCTATTATCGACTGGTTCGTCAGAGTCTTCGGATGACCAGACAATCTGAGGCGGCTAAGAGGGCCAGTCAGGATGCCAGTGATCGTAGTTTACGCAAAGCGGCCGATCATCCACCCAAAATGGCAGGACTGTCATTAAGTCGTTAATGTGTTCAAGCAAGCGAAGAACATGCGAAGAACGTTGTGGAGGGCCCGATTGAACATATTTTACAACCAATGATCGAGAGTCGATCCTTAAATACGCTTGACTCTGTATTTTTTGATGTTGGGGTTGCCTTTACGATGGCGCAAGGTATGCATATTCCAGAGGATATCCGACTTTTGGAAAGACAATCGAACTAGCAAATTCTGGGTCAAGGAATCCAGAATCTAGTAATGGCAAGCTTATCATAGTATATGTCTAATTTTGGTTGCCTTTTATAATTTAACGAGTATGATGATATAGGCTGTCAACCAATTCATGGAGGCTGAGGTTCGGTTAACCCAAGAGAAGGATTGACATGATGAAGAGAAACGCAAGATCGAAAAAGAAAGAAGATCTATCGCCGAGGAAAAGAAACGATAGTTGTCGGAGAGGGAACGTTCTAAGGAAGAGTTGACACGTGCTGAGAATAGAATCACAACAGCCGAACTAGGCTAGATGTTGGCCGAAGAAAATGTTGAAGTGGCCACCCGTCAACTTGATAAATTAAGATCGGATTATGAGGCTTTGAAGGTCGACGAGGAGACAATGAAGGGCCAACATGAGATAGAGCTGAAGGCGAGTATTGAGGCCACCTGGAATGACGCAAATGCTGTGTATGTCGACCAGATAAACAAACTGGAAAACTTCTTTTTCCGAGAAAGCTGGAGATCGAAAATGAAATGAATTGGGATTGGAGAGTCATTCGAGCTATATTCCTAAGTTCTTTTGCCGAATCCCGAGGTTTCTATCCCTTCTGAGTTGGATAATTTGTAAAGATGTTGTTCGGGGGGCCATTTTGTATCTATCTTGTGTTGCTTTTGTTTTTTTGTTTTTTTTTTAATCTGTACATTCGTATATGCTGCAAAGTAGTTTTGACACATGAAAGGTATGCATAATATCATTCTTGCCTTTGCATTTGTTGAACTTTTGGTTATACTACCTGAGCAGACGAAGGGTTGAATTCCTGGCCTTTTCGTCTCCTTTTTCTTTTGTGAGAGCATTTCCTTGAGATTTCTGCTCAACATGTTCATGTTAGTAAAGAACCCTACCAAATCTTGCCTGTACGGCATCAACAATCGCCTCCAATCTCTCTCATGCGCCACCGTCACTCCTCCTCCGGCCATTGTCGACTTCACTCTTCCGGTGATTTTTACTTCTATTACTCTCTCGAAGGCCTTCTTGTTGTTGTTCTTCTTCTTCTTCGAATTGGCATTTGAAGGAGCGAGAAAGACGAAGGTGTCCTTGTCGTCGAGGTTGCTCCAGTAGAGAAGATCGCGAAACTTCCACCGCTTTGGTGATCTTGTCGAGCTGCTCTTCTTACATCTCTCCGGCGACTTCGTCACCACAGACGCATCAGATTTTGGTTTCCAGATGCAGTAGGTTCCTACTAGAACTCCATCGAGCTCGTCGGCTTCAGAAGAAGAGCACGACGGAGGATCGCAGTCCTTGAGAATCTGAATCGGTGGCGGAGTGGGAGGCTTATAATAATTCACTTCACCTTTACAATTTTCAACATCAGAAAACAACAAATCTCTGCCAAAAATAGGGAAAACAGGCCTGATCTGGCCGTTGTAGAAGATCTCATCGACAGAGGTGGGGTCTTCACACACACAAGGGAACTCAAAATCATCATCATCATCATCATCTTCGTAGCTCTTTGTTTCTTCTTCTTCTTAGACCCCTGGTTGTTCCTCGATCAGGATTTCATAAACACAGTAGTCTTCCTCCAATTCAGAAATTTGATCTTACAACCTCTTTTTTTCTGCTAACATCTGATCAGTCTCGTGGTTTTTACTTCTTAGTTGCTTTTCCAAATCACTATTCTGGTTCCGTAGAGAGTCCACCTCCCGTTCCAGGTCCTTCATCTATACCATAAGACCCTTTTTCTCTTCGAGCATCTTCCGTTGATCAGCAATATTTTTTTCTGACTCCTCTTCCAAAGTTCCTATCCGAACAAGGTATTATGACATTTCTAGAATTTTCTTCTCCAGCTGAGATTCAAATTCAATTTTTTGGCTATTTAGGGTCTCTAGCTTTTGTTGCTTTTCATTGACCTTGTCTAGCAAGTCTTTGACTTGACCCAATGCTTAATTGCTATCACGTACCAATTTTAATTTGCTTTTTTGGGTCTGTAAGGTTTCCACCTCCAATTGCAGATTGTTAATCCATGTTGTCATATCCTCAATTTGAGACAACGAATCTTTCTTCTTCTCCTCAAGTTTCTTCAAAAGACTGGAAAGCTCATCAGCTTTCTATTTTTCAATCTCTTTTTTCTGGGTACGCAGATTGTTAACTTGCATCGTTAAGGCCATAATTTGAGCGGACCCTTCATTCCCGACATCCTCAACTTGCTTTTGGAAAGTAAATGACTCCTCCTCTTGCTCAACTAATGTCTTCTCCACCGACTTAAACTCTGGCGAAATCCCGCCGCCGCTACCACTCTCCAGCACTTCTAAAATGGTCGAAAATAGGCCCGACCTGTCCCAACCTGTCGAAACCAGCAAGAAATGGGTCTTACGACCCTGCTTTTGCTTGTTTGGGGCCGAAAATGGATCGAAGAAGTTTTTGAAACGACCGAGAAAATTTTGAGGATTTTTTGGAGATGGGTTGTGGTGGTTGTTGCGGCGGTGGAAGTGGTGGCAGGTGGTGGTGATCGAATAAGCGATGCATGGAGAGGGTTCTAAAAGAAATGGCGGAGTGAAGTTGGCGTTCGAAGGATTTGAGCTCGAAAGAGTTGTATAGTGAGCTTACACAATCCATTGTTTGTTTGTTTATTGGGAACAAAGAGAGAGATGTAGAGATGGTTACACAACTTTAGAGAGGGAGAGAGGAAAAGTTTCTTGACTTTTATCCTGAAAGGTAGGTTCATTTTTTCCATATTCTTGGCTTTTATCTAGAAAGGTAGGTTCATTTTTTCCATATAAAGTTGAGGTATCAATGTCGAAAGTTTTGACATTTCCATTTCAATTTCATTTCCTTCACTAGTAACTCTGTGTGTGTGTGTGTGTGTGTGTGTGTGAAAGTGTGCATGTATGTGGAAACTTTCCATATTCTTGGCTTTTATCCTGAAAGGTTGGTTCATTTTTTCCATATAAAGTTGGGGTATCAATGTGGAAGGTTTTGACATTTCCATTTCATCTTCATTTCCTTCACTAGTAACTCTCTCTCTCTCTCTCTCTCTAAGTTGGGGTATCAATGTGAAAAGTTTTGACATTTCCATTTCAATTTCATTTCCTTCACTAGTAACTCTCTCTCTCTCTCTCTCTCTCTCTCTCTCTCTCTCTTTAAGAGTGTGCGTGTATGTGTGTGTGTGTCTTCAACACTTCTTAACCTACAAGTTCTTTATTACAGTAGGGGAAATAGATTGTCAACCTTCAAATAATACCCTCGCATTAAGTAGTTGTATTTGCTTTCCTCCATTTATACAAGTTGTGGAACAAGTTGTGGAAGTCATGACAGAATTCAAACCTGGCTTCGAACAACATTTGCTTGTATGAATCTTGGAGGTTCTTCTTCATTTTTTGAAATGTCGACGTGGGGTAAAGCAGTCCCCAGCTCCTGCTGCTACTAGCTGGGATACTTGGCCAGAACCATCCCATCCCCAAACAATGGAGCGAATTCACCACAGATTTGTGGAGTTTGATGATCCGACCTTGGTTCATCCATCTCATCGAAGCTCAGTGGTATATCCTTACGTACCATTCGACCGAATTTGTTGTTTGGAAGACAATCTTCTTTCGGCGTGATACACTTCGATCCTTCCGAGCAAAATAGTACGGAAGGTCCCGAATTCAACTGAGGGTTTGGGATTTAGTCCATCACGTTTGGCCAAAAAGGCAAAGCTCTCCTCATCTGACTGGCGTAATTTTGTAAATGAACCACATTATCCTCCATCTTTTGGTTTGGACCCTACTGTACGTGTTTTGCCTTCGAATCCGAACTGAATCGAGGAATTAAAACTCACGCTTTTTGAAAGACGAGACTTTCCCGCCTACCGAGCCCTTATTCCCCCTTCGGATTACTAACGGTATAAGGCCCAAACCGTTCTTGCAACCTTTTCCCATTTATGCTTCGAAGTTCTTCATGATGACATTTCCCTGAAGAATCTTCAATGGGCTTATGATATTGTTTTGCGAAGCCATGTTCTTAATCTAATTACTCAGGCGGAACTTTACACCTTTCTGGACCAGCTCCCACTTTTGCTTCACTGGCATAAGAATAACATGACCACTTGTCAAGCTTTGGACGAGATTTCTGCTACTTACATCCATACTCAGTATAAAGCAGAGAATCTTCTTGAAAACTATGCAGATTTCAAGAATAAGGACTCGGCCTATTGAGACTATGCGGTTATGGATGAAATGGAGATGGCTCTGAAACAAACAGAGTTTGAAATGAGGCCGAACAACTCTTTTTCCGAATAAGGGCCCAACAGCTGGAAAAGCCTCAGTTGGATATGATAGAGGATAAATTGGAGAAGGAATATGTATTCATTGAATATTGTTAGAATAAGTTCCACGATCTTCAAATTTTGTTGATTCCTTACTTTTATGAAATTGAGAATGAAATATAAAAGGCCTGGTTTAATAAGACGAAGATTTTATGATGCAACCTTGTGTTTATTCATTATGCTTCATAGTTGAGCGTTATTACATTGTAGTTACAAGGTTTAATGATAATACTTCCTTAGATGCATTGCATTCCAAGGCCTCGGGAGAACATTCCCACGTTGATTGGCCACCTCGTATACCCCTTCCCCCGCCAGATTAGTGATCAGGTATGGTCCTTCCCAATTTGGCCCAAGTTTTCCATCGGCAGCTTTTCGCTCATTAGGGAGGACTTTTTTCAAAACTAATTCGCCAACCACATACCGTCGGTGTTTTACTCGTTTATTGTAGGCCCGAACTATGTCTTGCTGGTATGTTGCCAATAGCATTGCCTTCTCATGTCTTTCTTCGACAAGATTAAGTTCCCTTTGTAGTAGTTCGTCATTCACTCCATTTTCCACTAAATAAGACTTTCCTGTTGGGAAGTCAATCTCTAGTGGGATGACGGCTTCCACCCCGAAGGCTAGGGAGAAAGGTGTCTCGCCTATTGGACGTCGGGGTGTTGTTCGGTATGACCAGAGTACTGTTAGGAGCTCTTTGGCCCATCTCCCTTTGGATGCCTCCAACCGTTTTTTGATACCACTTAGAATGGTTTTGTTCGAAGCTTTGGCTTGCCCATTACTCTGTGGATAAGCTGCGGTGGAATAATAAGCCTTGATTCTATATCGGGCGCATAGTTCTTTGTACATTCTGTAACAACCTAAAAATTGAAATTGTCCTTTAAATTTTATATTAGTATTATTTGATTATAAATGATTTCAAAAAAATAATTTTAACTTTATATTATCATTCAATCTTATTTTCTGAGTATTATGGTATTTTTATTATATTTTTCTCTATATTTTTCCTAGACCGAAATACATTGAAACGTAATATTTTTTGTATAAAAAGAATGTGTGCCCCCCAATTCTCTTGCTGCCCACGCCTTCTTCCCGATATATAGGGATGTTCACTGTATGCATCATCATTATGTTCCAAACTCTCTTATTCTCTCTCTCAGCTCTCTAAGTGTTTATATATATATATAAAACTTTGAGTTTAGTTTGGAGTATCTAGTGGATCGCAGTGAACGAAAGGTAAAAGTTAAAATTAACAGTAAGGTGAGTTATATTATACCTTGAGTCATCATAATATATTTTACGTATATTTTGAGTTACCATAATTGATTTTACGCAATTTATATTTTATAAATTATATTAATATTTCAATCACGTTGATTATTTTCTGAACCTTATTTGCTTAAATTGAAACCCATGGATATGTTTTTTTAAATTTTAATAATTATTTGACAATGATTTCATAAGCAATTATTTTATGTAAGTACCACCACGGGAGTCCCACACCTTGGGGGACTTAAATAAACCGTTGGCTTCTGATTGGTTACCTTGCCGCCCTCTGTTTATCATATATCTATTGACCTCTGTTCTGTGCGGAGCTAAGTACTACACTATTGTGGAAGCAACCTCTAGAATCCGTACGAGCCTCCTCTTGAGTCTGTACCTTTGTATTGTCATCAATCCATTGACCTCTATTCTATTCTGTACCGTGGTTATGGTTATGTATTTTAGTGTAATATCATATGATTTCTTAAACGGATTTCTATTATAATATGAGCAACTTATTTACTCTAATAGAAAACTATTCTATTTTATGTATTTTAAGCCTAATGCTTATCCATGGTAATTATGCTCTTAGTATAATATTCTCACTCTGCCATGTGCTTATAGTTGTTTACCAATTTTCAGGAAGCAATGCAATTTAGAAATAGCTTTTGAAGAGTCTTAGAGGCGAGGCTGCGGAATAGATACACATAGCACTTTTATAGTATTTATAATTCTATTTTTCATATGTAAATATCGGCCTTTTTATTCATTAAATTTTATTATAAAAGTAAAAGCTCCAATGATTATTTTAGTACCCTCACTTAAATATTTTTCCGCTCACGTTTAGTATTTGTTTAAAAATTGGCCGTAGGTAATTTCAGTTACTGGCCATCACGATACTTAACTCTTGGATACGGAGAGCGGGTCGTGACACATTCAACAATCGAACTGTGTGCCATTATCAGATATAAGTTCTCTTGGTATCCTGAACCTTGTGATGATATTTCGCCATAAAAATCGCAGGATATCAATATCCCGGATAGTGGCCAATGGTTCAGCCTCAATTCACTTTATAAAATAATCTGTTACTACGATTAACCACTTCAGATTTCCTGGAGCGCGAGGCAATGGCCCGACGATGTCCAATCCCCACTGTGTGAATGATTAAGGGCTTGAAACGGGATTGAGTTCTTCAGAGGGTTGCAGGATGATTGGTGAAAAGTTTTGGCATGCCGAACATTTCTGTACGAGCTGTTGTGTGTCATGTTGTATTCAGGGCCACCAATATCCTTGTGTGAGAGCCCGATGAGCTAATAATCTGCCCCCTGCATGAGCCCTGCATAAACCGGCATGCATCTCATCTAATACACTTGCGACCTTATCGGGATGAAAGCATTTAAGATAAGGTCCTGAATAAGACTTCCTGAACAGTTGCTTTGAATCGTTCAGCCAAAAACGCGTAGCTCATAGTCTGATTCGATGGGCCTCCTTATTGTCAGGGGCCACGGTACCATTAAACAAATATTGGACGAAATGAGTCATCTAACTTTCATCAGAATGGATAGGGCATACAGTTTCCTTGGTAATGCTAGAGGTGGAAATGGCCCCTACCTTGATCATGCGTCGTTCTGTCTGTACAATTGTCGTGGCCAAAGTAGCCAGTGCATCAGCATGGCTATTCTGGTCTCGTCTGATCTGTTGAATCTCAAAAGAAAAAAATTGCTCAACCGCAGCTTTTGCTATTACCAAATACTTTATCATTCGTTTATCCCGAATAGCGTATTCATCATTCATCTATTTGACAACCAGTTGTGAATCGGATTGAACACTTATAAATTTGGTGCTTAACATTTTTGCAGTCGTGAGGCCATTGATGAGCGTTTCATATTCGCATTCATTAGTGGTAGCTGAAAAATCCAAGAGAGTAGAGATTTCAATTTTTTCTTGGTGTGGTGTGATCAACATGAATCCGATCATTGCACCTTTAGCGTTACTGGCCCCATCGCAACGCAATATCCATGTGGTGTTGACGAAGGGTGTGATTCCTATTTCACCCTCCATGGTGTTTGGCTTTGGTGAAAATTCGGCTAGGAAATCGGCCAAAATTTGTGCTTTTTATTGAAGTCCTTGGTCAGAACTGAATATCATATTGTCCGAGCTCGACAGCCCATTTGGAAATTCGTCTCGAAGAGTCAGATTAGTGCAGGACTCGCTTAAGTGGAAAAGTCGAGTAAACGATAATAGGATGGGCCAAGAAGTAATGGCGCAATTTGCGAGATAAAACGAAAAACGCTAGGAGCAACTTTTCAAGGGCAGATATCTAGTCTTTGCATCGAGTAATGTTTTGCTTATGTAGAAGACTGGTATTTGTCTATCTAAAGATTCTTTTATGAGCGCCGAACTTATGGCATGATCAGAAACTGCTAGGTATAAATACAACCTTTCCCCGTCGTCTGGGCTAGTGAGCAGAGGTGGTTTGGCTAGGTAACCTTTTAGTTATTGCAGAGCATGGTCGCATTCTGAGGTCCATTCAAATCGGTTCTTTTTCTTGGTCAGTTGGAAAAACAATCGGCACCGATCGGAGGATCGACTAATGAACCTATTAAGGATAGCTGCCATCCTAGTGAGCATTTGGATTCCTTTAACAGTCGAATGTGGGTTTAGGTTGATCAATGCCTGGATTTGATCAAGATTGGCTTCTACTCCTCAATTAGTGATGATATACCCTAGGAATTTTCCCGATCCAATCCCGAAGGCACATTTTGCCATGTTTCATCTTGTATTTATGGAGCACCTCAAAGGTTTCATAGAGGTCATCGGGATGGTGCCTAGCCTCTTTTGACTTAATCACCATGTCGTCAATGTATACTTCAAGGTTTCGTTCGATTTGATTATGGAACATCTTCGTGACCAGCCGTTGATATGTTGCCCGGACATTCTTAAGACCGAAAGGCATTACCTTGTAACAAAATAACCCGACAGGTGTGATGAATGAGGTTTTTTCCTGATCATCCAAATGCATGGCAATCTGATGGTATCCCCGATACGCATCCAAAAAACTCATTCTTCCATGTTCGGAGGTTGCATCCACGAGTTGGTTAATTTTCGGTAGAAAAAAGCTATCCTTGGGGCATGCTTTGTTTAGATCAGTGAAATCCACGCACACTCTCCATTTTCCATTCTTTTTCTTGACGACTACAGTGTTGGATAACCACTCAATATATTGAACTTCCTGAATGGCATTCACCTCAAGTAATTTAGCTACTTCATCTTTGACTGTGTCGACGTGTTGAGGCGTGGACATTCTATTCTTTTGTATCACTGGTTGTGAGTTCGGACTCACATGTAATTTGTGGCTTGTTACCCTTGGGTCGATACTTTCCATCTCATAAGGTGTCCAGGCGAATATATCTCGATAGTGGAGTAGGAAATCCACCAGCTGACTTTTCTCTTCCGGGGCGAGATTTTTACTTACAAGGAAGAATCTGTTTGCATCTTCAGGATCGATTGGTACTTTTTCGAGTTTTTCGGCACTCTTAGCTCTAGTCTCGGGTTCAGCTTCCTCTTCTGAGTCATTTGTCTAAACTGCTGGTGGCCGAGTTGAAGATATTGCCATACATCGCTTTACTATTGTCTGGTCCCGCCGGATGGTCCTGACGTCATTCGCTTCTGGAAAATATAGAACCTAGTGGAAGGTGGATGGGATAGCTTTCATTTGGTAGAGCCAAGTTCTACCCATTATGCCATTATAAGGGGATGGCACGTTAACCACTTGAAATTCGAATTTGTGGACTGTTTCTCCAACCTTGACTAGCAAAAAGATGCGTCCTAAAGGAAATTCTAGAATCGAGTTGAAGCTATAGAGTGGGGACTCCACATTGAGCAGGGCTTCATAGGACAATCCCAATTTTTTGAAGAGTCCGTAGTACATGACTTCAGCCGAACTGCCTTGGTCGATCAATATCCTTTTGACAACAAATTTTCCAATTTGTAGTGTTACTACCAGCGCATCATTATGGGGATGATGGACCCATGCTAGATCCTCATCAGAGAAAGAAATCCTTGTGGATGAACAAACCCTTTTTGCAGCCACCCCTGATAGGGATAGAATTTCTCTTCGGAGTGTTGGTGTTGCTTCTTGACTTATGCACCTTTTCATTAGAACCGAATAGATCATATTGATAGTTGTCGTGGGTTGTGTTTTCCCGACTTTGTCCCTAATATTCTCTTTTCGATCTGTGGATGAGTCAATATAAGATTGTAGGTGTCCGCTTTGCACCAATTTCTCTAGAAATCGCTTTAACGCTTTGCAATCCTCTGTGATGTGTCTATGATCCTTATGGTAAGAACAACGCAATCCGCGATTACGAAGTGATGGATCGCTAAGCATCCGAGGCGGCCAAGAAAAGTAAGGTTCGTTCTGAATTTTTGACATCAAGCGATATATCGGCTCAGTGAAGGTGGTGATAACTGCTCGGAAGGCCTCTTTTTAGATTTTTAGTTAATCAGCGATTGCGTTAGACTCTTTTCTTTTATTGTCCGGAGATTTCTTCTCATCTTTTTTTGGAGCCTTAATAGGATCCAAACAGGTTTTGGTTCTTCGACGCCTCTTATGTTGTTTTCAATCTTACAATATTGTTCGACTCGTCTCGTTAGACTTCCCACATCGGTCGGTGGCTTTTTCGTTAAAGATTGTTGGAACTTGCTCTCGGGTAGCAACCCTAACTTGAATAAGGCTACTGCCAGTTGTTCATTGTAGTTATCAATCTCGTTATAAGCTGTCCAATATATACTAGAATACTCTCATAGCCTCTCTATATCTTCTTTCTTCATTGTGAGGAGCACATCAACCTTTTTCGGCGGCCAGCTATTGGTGATAAAACGGGAGACGAATGCTTGTTGCAATTATGCCCAATCGTTGATGGATTGGGGTTCCAATTTATAGTACCAGCATGCCATCTTTCCTAAACTTGAGGAAAACATTCAACACATGATCGGACCATTGTTGCTCCACAACGTCATGGCCTACGTATAATGTTAGATATGGCTGGTCGGACCCCCTTTACCATCATACAAGTTAAATTTTGGCAGGGTGAACCTTTTTGGCGGATATAGACACCCCATTTTTGACCGTCCTCAAGACTTGGACGTCATCACTTGTGCATTTGATGATTATGGTTACATGTGTTCGTTTTGAGTGCCCGAAGTCCTCGGCGGAACGCCCTATCTTTGAGCCTTTAGACTTTGTCCTTTCTGTTCCTTGTTTTGGATCAAAACTTGGTATCTGGGCCTCTTGGTGACCTGTCGGCCACCACCAAAGGCTGTCGGCCATGGCCCTTGGTTGTCAGCCACCAATGGTAGCCGACGGTCACCAATATTTTTTTCCAGATATTTGTTGACAGCTGTGCCAGCTGTTAGCACATTGAGCTGCACCTCCCTACACGTGTATGGTAGGATGTTTCTAAGCTCAAGACTTGTTTTTCTATATATAGGGGGGTTCCTCCCCCATTTTGAGAGAGCAAAAATCTCTCTCTTTCTCTCTTGATTTCTCTCTCTCTTACAATTTTGTGCCTAAGTGCTTGTTTTCTCTACACTTTTGCATACACATCCTAAATCAAATCTCTTACCTTTGAGCTAAGGTTACTTGGGGTCTTCTTGGAGCTTTTGAAGGTGGTTTTAGCTTGGTTTTGTGCCTAGAATTGCCCTTTGCTTCAATAGGTAGTTTACTTGCCTTGTTTACTTTGTTTTGCAAGCTTGTTTTACCATCTTTTCTTACTGTTTTGGGGCTGGTTTTGAACTGAGAAAAACACTATTTTTGTGGCCTAAAAGTGCTGGTTTGAGCCATTTTTTAGTTAGGGAGTGGTTCACCCTTCTTGTTTATTAGTTTGTAAAGCTTTTATGCCTTTATTCATCACTTTCAGATCAATTTTTTTGGGCATTTTAACCACTAAATTTCAAAGGTTTTTCAGTGGCAAAAAAATTATTTTGAGATCCAAATTAGGAGGGATTAGCCTCCCCTCCTTGTGTCTTGTTTGCATGCCTAGTTAGCCCCATGTATTAGCTTATTGTTTTAGCTTTTTGTGGCTCAAGTCCAGCATGTTTTGAACTCTGTTTTGCCACTGTTTTGGCTGTTTGGTCCTTTTTGAGTCTTGTATTGCATAGTAGTAGTGTAAGTCCTTTCACTAGCTTGGTGTTTTAAGGCTTTAACCACCATTGGTTTGAGTTGATTTCATATTTTAGTGCTTTTTCTCACCTAATTTCAGCACTTATAATCTCTGCAATCTCCCTCATTTCTTCACTTTTTCATTTGCTTTGAGGATTGTTTCAACCTTAGGGTTGTTTAAGCTTGAGATTAAGGCTCATGCTTAATGGTTTAATTCTCCTTTGAGGGTTCATTATCAATGGCATGAAACTTCTCTCATGCCTTAAACTATCCCTTGGTTGACACCTCTTTCATCTTATAAGACATTCACCAATGGACAAATTGATTAATGAATGATTTGGTGACTAAAATGTGTAAACAAAATTGGCAAAATAAGCATTCCTTTGTGTTGCATTGCATGTGTTCAAATCAGACGTTAGTTTGAACACAAGGAAAATGGGACATTTCATACTCAAAAGTGATAAAATGTGTCATTTTCCTAGGTCTCCATTGCTCTTGATAATGCATGATAGGGTGATTGTCTCTTTGGTCTCATTTTGCATTTATTGAACTTGCACAATTGGTTTCACAAGCCATCACGCAATGAATTTGCTTGATTGATGGTTTGTGAACCAAAGCTTGTCCCTCATTTGATTTCCCCATGAAAGGAAGAGGCAAAGTGTGCAAACAACCCTTGAGAAATACGCTGTTTTGCTCTCTGTTGCAGCAAGGAAGTTCAAACCAGCAGTGGTTGACAGTCATCACCAGTGGCTGACCAGCCACCAATGAAATTTGCACAGTTTGTTGGTAAAGTGGAGCAGAGGTGTTCTAGAAGTGGGCAGCACTGTCAGTGTTCAAATATGCAAACAGAGGCTTACAGTAGCAAAATAGCGGCTTTGATGTACCAGTCACTCCATTGATGTGCAAACACGAAACTTAACTTTATTGCAGTCAGGAGATGACATCCCCGATTACAGAGACAAAACCTAGAAAAACACAAAAAAAAAAAAAAAAAAAAAGAGTTGAAGCTGTACTTGCCCACTTCAAAAATAGAACAAACCCAGAAAAAAAACACCAAAAAAAAGAAAAAACACAACACAACACAACACAACACAACACAACACAACAACAACAACAACAACAACAAAAACATAAACATAAATATAAACATAAACAAAAACAAAAACAAAAAAATAAAAGAGAGTAGCATTTTCTCAATTTTTCGGCAGCAACTCGACGGCGAAGATTACAACCGGCTTCATTTGCACACAGCTTCGCTGCCTGACTTTACCATCAGCTACCTCGCTTCATCTTCACCCCTTCGAAACTCTTGAAGACTCTACATCGGCCTTGGCAGAGCTTCCGAAGGAGATTATTCCTCGTCGGCTATCAAATTGGTTGTGCGAAGAAATTCCAAATCGAGCCACGGAGGTGGCCTGTCATTTCAGCTCTTTGTTCTACTTTTTCAGCGCACTAATTTCTACTCGAGCGTCTTTGTACATACGTTGGAGGAGGGATAGTTGTGCATTTAACTGATGTACCTCACATGTCTTGTTCTGCAATCGACGGAACAAGTTGGAGACCACAGTCACGGTCCACACTTGACCTCAGTGTATACAAGTTTGCTTCGATGTCAGACTGTGCCACCATTATTTGTTCAATTGACATCGCTGGAAAGCTAAAAACAGGGGAAAGAGGAGGAGCCCGTGGTTGAGGTTCAAGGGAGTCAGAATCGGTCATCTTTATCGTGGACTCATTCAGGTCTAGAAAAAGAGTAAGAGAACCGTGTGAAGAAACCATGGCAGAGAAGAGTAATACAGAAGAAAAAGGTTGCAAAGTGGTGGCAAAGAAAGTTTGCAGGCTTTTGCTCTGCCTCTCTCTCTCACAGGCCTCAACTTAAGAAAAGAGCGAAGAAAAAGACAAAGAGAGAGAAAGGCCGAGATGATCATTGACAATCAGGGTAGGATTGGATAGCCTGTTGGTCAGGCGCCGCGATTGTTGAAATCGCACGCCAAACACGACGCTCGAAGAAAATGAAGGAAAAGAGAGTGAGACAAAAACAGAGAGAGAGTCGGGAGAGTTGTATATGTATATATATGTGTATATGTATTGTACATCTATGTATTATATATATTTGTTTGAATATTTGGTCACAAGATATTTGGTCACAAGAGTGGCTTGGGCTCAGTGGTTCAGCTCAGTGGTTAAGGATTGAGGGGCTGAGCTTGAGGTCAGAAGTTCAAGCACCCATAGCAATAAGTGTTTCTTTTGCTTTGTTTTGGTTTTATGTATATATGTCTCGTATACCTATATATATATATTTATTTATTTGAATATTTTGTCACAAAAGTGGTTTGGCTCAGTGGTTGAGGACTCGGAGAAGCCTGAGTCAGAGGTTCGAACCCCCGTCTCTATGCATTTGTGTTTTTCCTTTCTTTTTGCGTGTTTTGCGTACGCACGCTGACATTAGCAAACGAAATATGCCTTCTCAGTAACGACATCTTCCCACTGACGGCCACAAACAAAATATTCAAGCAAATAGAATATTTCCCAAATATGTATATGTATACCGTATGTATATATCTGTGTGTATTTTGTATACGGTATTTGGTATTTATAAAAAAAAAAAATCATTCTATTATACCTTTTGGACTTCAAATTCACCTTTGTTCTTTTCACATGAAATGTGTTAGGATTTGGTATTTACCCGATTAAAATATTTTCTCTCTCCGTATGAGATACGATTAGGTATGCTTGTTGGTTACACCACCTTTGTTCCTTTCACGTGAAACTTGTTAGGATTTGATGTTTACCTAGTTAAAACCTCTCCTCTCTCCGTATAAGATACGGTTAGGTACGTTTGTTGGTTATGTTGTAACCAAACGATATTGTATGTACAGTTCATTCAGAGGAGTTTCGGGTAAGTTATTCGTGTCTCATGTCTTGGTAGGAGAACCTGCACGGCTTTGTAGTTGAGATCACTTAGTGCATCTATTGCATTCGATCACTTTGTGCATCTACCGCACTCGTTCACTTTGTACATCTATCGCACTCGTTCACTTTGTGCATCTATCACACTCGATCACTTTGTGCATCTATCGCACTCGATCACTTTGTGCATCTATCGCACTCGATCACTTTGTGCATCTATCACACTCGTTCACTTTTTGCATCTATCGCACTCGATCACTTTGGGCATCTATCGCACTCGATCACTTTGGGCATCTATCCCACTCGTTCACTTTGTGCATCTATCACACTTGTTCACTTTGTGTATCTATCACACTCGATCACTTTGTGCATCTATCGTACACCTCTCTATCGTTTCTCAGGGCACGTGAAATGCAACCTTAGGCGGGTTTTATCTCGAGACGTGTGAAACATGACCCCGAGAGGTTTTTGTTTCTCAGGACGCATGAAACGTGGCCCTGGGCGGGTTTTATCTCGAAACTTGTAAAACACGACCTCGAGCAGTTTTTATTTCTCAGGACGTGTAAACGCGACCCTGGGCAGGTTTTACCTCGGGATGTGTGAAACATGATCCCGATTAGTTCTTCTTCTATCTTAGGACGCATGAAACGCAGCCTTGGGTGTGTTTGCTCTTGGGATACGTGAAATGCTATCCCAAACGATTTTGTTTCTATCGTAGGATGCACGAAGTGCGGCCTTAAGTTGTTTTGCTTTCACATCGGGACGTGTGAAACATGACCCCGAGCGATTTTCGTCTTCTTATTTCTCAAGATGCGGAAAATGTAGCCCTAAGCGATGTTTTCTTTCCTCGTCCTGTGTTTTGGCGCAGGTAGAGTGTTGTTAGTTCATATGGTGTTCGCTATCTTGCGTATTGTATTCATTATTGCTTCTTGCATCATCTTGTATGATCATTTGCATCATCTTGTATGATCATTTGCATCATGCATATCATTTGCATCTTACCCTTGAACTACGCAGGTTTGATTCCTTGCAAAGAGATACGTAGGTAACCCTTGGGTTCAACAAATTGTTTGCACATTTGTTTGTTTGCCCAAGTCTTCCAACCTTGTCAAAAGGGTCGTCTTCAGGTTTTGACATTCACTCACGTCATGAAATGACTTCGAGTTTTGTCAAAGAGGGGCAACTGTAGACACCCCATTTTGACCGGCTTTAAGACTTGGGCACTTTCTTTTGATTACCCAATGATGACAAGTAGAATGTGTTTCTCACAGAATCCTCAGTAAGAGAGATGGAATTTGAACTTTAATCCCAGCCTTCACTATTACGGCTAAATTGTTTTAAAATACTAAATATTTCATTAGTTTAGTATTTTTGTAATTTTGCATAATTTTATGTGTTTGTTCATATTTTTGGTGTTTTTATATAAATTGGTATAAATTATATATTTTATATATATAAAAGAAAATAATAAAAAAAAGTTATATTATTATATTTTATGTTTAATATTATTATATTATATGTTTAGTATTTTAGTATAAATTATATAATTTATATATGTTATATATTATATTATAAAAATCTTTTGATGTCCTTCAGCCCTCGACTCCTGACATCCAAATCAAACAATATAAGGTATATATATATTATATTATACGCATATAACTATATATTATATAATAATTCTATCATTATATTATATGTTGTTTTGTTGTTTATATAAAGCAATGGAGGCTCAACAAAGGAGGGGGGGGCTAATTTGAAGAGAATTGAAGAGAGTTAGAGAGAAAAGAAAGAAAACATTTCAACTTGGGCTAACACATACCATAAACTCCATAATTTCGAATTGAGAATTTGAGAACACACTTCCTACACTTGAAGGTGATTAAGAGGGAGTTTGTGAACTAAGGAGTTCATCCTTTCCTTGGAAGGTGAATTTTACAAACCTTTCATTTTCTTACATTTCTTAGTTATTTTGCTCTTTTGCTTACTTATATTGTTGCTTACATACACTGGCAGTTAAGCAGTAGAATACCTATATTATTGCTTACTCCATAATTTTGTTGCTTATATATTGTTGTAGTTTGAAAGTGATGAATTGATGTCCTATATATGTTGTTTTTAGCATGAGAAAGAGACCTTCCATGCTAAATGGTTTAATCTCTTCGGAGGTTCATTACTAGGGCATTACATCTCTTTCATGCCAAGAACAACTCCTTGTTTGACTCTTCTTTCCATTTAGAGGACTTAAACTCGCCGTTGGATATAAATTTAAAATTGAGTAACTAAAATTGAGGCTAAATGGTACAAGATAATAATTTGGTTATGTTCAATCGAATGTTAATTGAACACATGGAAACTTGAAGCAGTTTATACTCATTAGTGATGAAATGATTCAAGTTTCCAAGGTCACCACTTCCTTTGATCAATTCATGAAAGGGAAGAGGTTAGAGTCACATTTTGTTGCATTTATTGAACTTGCACACTTTGATTCACAAGCCATCAGGTAATGAAATTGTTTGAGTTAGTGGTTTGTGGCTTAAGTTTACTTCTTCTTTGATTCGTTCATGAAAATGAGGGTTGAGTTGAGCAGACTACCCTGGAGAATACCCTGTGCATGCTCTATTTGTCCTCTGTTGCAACAAGGTGAACTGGTCAGCAGTGGCCAGCAAGCCACTTTCCATAGCCAGCAGTGGCCAGCAGACTACCTTTGATGGCCGGCATCCTTCACCAGTGGTCGGCCTGCCACTAATGCAAAATTCAGCAGTGTGTTCCTTTGGCAGAGTAGAGCCATTCTGGAAGTGGGGCAATAGTGTATATGTTCTATTGTGTAACAGAGGCTCTCTAGAATCAAAACAGTGGCTTTTCAGGTGGAAATTGAGCATATGCATGAACATTCCTCGCTTCCCGAGGCAGAGTAATTAGTTGTTTAGCTTACTTACTTCTTTTAATTATACTCGTGTTGTAATTATTTAATTAGCTAAAGTAGTTAATTAGTTGTGAGTTAATTTATTTCATTTGATTTGTAATAGTTAATTAATTAGCTTAGCTTAAATAGTTAGCTAGTTAGTTTATTCATTCGGACTCTCCTTTGTAAGAGCATAATGTTGTAATATAGGGATGTCTTCCAACCTCACGTCTTTTTCTTTTTTATTTAATTGCTTATGATGGTTAGTATAGGGACATCATGTTTAAATTAGCATCCTTTATGCTTGCATCCACTTGTATTGCATACACCGAGACTCGGTTCATCATTTCAACTGCATTGTTAGTTTAATACTTATTTGAATACGTGCTTAAACCACATGCTATCAATTGATTCATATGCCATGTTAAGTAGCCGAGCCTATTTTAGATTGCATATCACATTTGTTGCATTAGTCATATTGCATAGTTAGGAATCATGTATCTTTTCTAATTCTCTTATGTCTTTTTGGCTTGGAGTACGAGGTGAGCCTTTACTTGCTTTAGCATATTGCATGAGTGTGATTGTTGCTATGTTTAGCATGCTTACCATGAGACTAAGTGCTTAATTGATATACTTGCTTGTATGTCTGTGGATGAAGGCTAATTGCTTGAATTAGAATAATTTGAGCCATGCACATTTAAGCCCACTTTTCAAGTGGCAAATTCAAACTTTTTTCTGAAAACAAACATGACTCAAGTGTTCCAATTTTTGCAAGTTAGTCTATACTTGTATGTGCACGTCACATAGTAATGCTAGATTAATAACTGGAACAAGAACATATAATGCAAAGTAAGATTCATATCATGATCAGTAGAGGCTGATCTTTGATCAGGCGAGCGAGGATGCTCAATTCATGACTTTCCCCTCTCGTACCTAAGTTCCCGAGCCGAGACAATCTTAGTGATGACGGACACGTGGCCTTTAGCACGAGTCACGGGTTTTCTAATTTTTCCAAAATAAATATTAGGTGGCGATTCTGAGATCTGATGATGTAGTCCATTTCTAAAAAATTACAATAAAATGGATTTTCAATAAAAGTTGCCAAATCTGGACTCTCATCTATGTTTCACATTACACTAGTGAGACTAGATCAAAGAAATCAAGGTTCCAAACTGTTTAACGCGCACGAGTACTCCTCGGGCATGTTACAGGAATCATGTATATTTTTCTAACTCATATCTTCTTAGCTTGGAATACTATTGTAGACACCCCATTTTTGACCGACCTTAAGACTCAGACGTCACCGATTGAGCGCTCGGTGATGTTGCATATTGTGCTCGTTCAGAAGTCTCAGAGTCGCGGCCGTGCGCCCTGCCTCCGGACTTCCGAACCCTCTTCTGTGCCTTGCCTCGGTTTGCGAACTAGACTCGGTTTTCTCTGTTTTCTTTCCTGAGGGGAGGGAGAGGTCCAGTAGACCATCTCTCAGTGGCCGTGGGCTACATTTCGTGCCCGTAGGCCATTTTGCCCATTTCGGAGCCCGGTTCCCGGTTTTCGGAGCCGTCAGGCCGTGTGCCTCGGTTCGGGACCGTCTAACCATCTCCGATTCCTCCGGTTTTTGGCATACATCTTATTTACTCCCTTTCAAGGGACACTGGGGTCTTAGATACCCACTTCGTGGCCAAACACCACTTTCGGAGCTTAACGGCCGGTTTTCGGGACCCCGAACTGCGTGTTTTGGCCCCCGAGCATTCGTTTTGCATCGGTTTTTGTTCATTTTTGGCAGGTACCTCTGTTTTATCACCAGGAAGGTCACTGGAGGGTGGGAGGCTAGCAATTATCTCAGCAACCAGTTATATTCCATTTTTGCCCTCCGACGCCCGTTTTTCTCACTTCCGGGCTAATGTTGAACACCCTAGGGCCATTTTCTTCGAGCCAAAACCACATATTTGTATTGTACACACATGGGAGGACCCTAAAAACATATGGCCGGCCAGTAATGCTGATTAACCCTTTTGAACCTCTCCTAAAAGTGGCTTGTTGTCTCTCCTGTTTCAGAGTTGCCAATTTCCAACCACAGGGTCTTGTTGTACACACATGGGAGGACACCTTTCTTTGGTGGCCGGCCAGAAATTTTGTTGGACCATTTTGCCCCTTGGCCGGCCGGCCATAGGGGGTGGCCGGCTGGCCACCTGCAGTAAAAATACCCAGCCGGCCATGCTCCTTGGGATCTGTGCCATACAGCCATACAGCTGTTTTTTCCAAAAAATATCTGATCCGGGGAAAGCCTTTGGGAGGGAAACTTGATGTCATTTCCCTCCACCTTTCCTCCCCTTCCTTGGCCTTTATAACCATCCTCCAACTCATGTTTTGGGGTTACAAAAATTTCCCTAAGGCCTTTGGATCCATCTCTCTCTATTTCTCTCTCATTTTCTCTCAAAATCCCTAAGTTTTAACCACATTTCTTCATCACTACCAAGCTCTACCATCACCACTCCATTCCAGCAGCAAGGAGAGGCTTTCCAGCAGCTAAGAGGCAACAAATTTGGTCCAAGAAGCAACCAAAGTCTTGATCTTCAAGGGTAAGTCCACTTCATCCTCTTTTGAGCTCATTTTTGCCTCATTTCCTTAGCCTATTTGCTTACTGTTTTGGGCTCCGACCCTAACTGAAACTAGGCTTTTTTTGAGCCATTCTTCATGTTTGTTCAAGGGCTCAACCCTGTTTGAGCCCTCCATTTGGCACTTGTTTCAATATCCTCTTATATGCCATTATTTTGCATTGAATATTTGGCCTATGTGTGACCTGTTTTCCAGCACAATGTAAACTTTGATTAGGTCTATTTTGAGCCCCTCTTCAACATTGAAGAAGGGCTCAACCTTGTTTGGGTCCCCCATCTTGCACTTACTTCATAATCTCTCCTATTTACCGTAAACTTGCATGATTTGTTTGGCCTATGTGTGATCTGTTTTGGAGTATTTCATGAACTGAGATTGTGCTTATTTTGAGCCCATCCTCAATATTGAAGAAGGGCTCAACATTATTTTCATACTCCATGTGTCACTTGCTTTGAATCCATGTTTTACCCTTGTTTTTGCATGCTTTGCTAGCCCATTTTGCTTCTGTTTTTGGACCATGATCAGAACTGAAAGTGGTCATTTTTTGATCTTATTAACATATTTCATTAAGGGTCTTTTCTTGTTGGATGAATGTTTGGCCTACTTCATGTTATATCCTCTTGTGGTCTCAATCTTGCATGGCATTTTTAGCATATTTTCATACTGATTTGGGGGATGTCATCTACTGTAAATGTTCATATTTTTAGGCCCTCTTCAGTGTTGTAGAAGGGAATTTTTCTGTTTTGGCTTTTCATTTACCATCTACTTCAATACCCCTCTCTTGGCCCCCTATTTTTGCATACCATTGTTGCCCTATCTATGATTGCTGTTTGGCCTTGTTTTCTACTGAAACAATGCTTGTATTGGGGCTGCCTTGCTACTGTATTTTCATTCCATGTCCATATTGTGCATGCATTGCATAGCTATAGGCCATTTCGGGTGCCTAATTTCGCATTTCGGGGCCATTTCATGCATCGGGTGTACTTTCGCCTCATTTCGGGACTGTTTTGCATCATTTCTGAGTGCTGAAATTTATTTGCATGTTTGCATATCACTTCCATGCCATTTCATGCCTTAGGGCCATTGCCTCGGTTTGCGTGCCCGTGTGCACGCATTTCGAGGCACTTCATTTTTCATCCGACGGCCTCTTATGTGAGTGTGGCTGAGGCTCACTCATGTTAGTGTAAGTCCACTTTGCATTCTGTATGCCATTTTAGCATCATTGCATTCCGTATACCATTGCCTCGATTTGCGTGCCCGTGTGCACGCATTTCGAGGCACTTCACTTTTATCCGACGGCCTCTTATGTGAGTGTGGCTGAGGCTCTCTCATGTTAGTGTAAGCCCATATTGCATTGCGTATCTCATTTTAGTCCTGTTGCATTCCGTATGCCATTTCCTCGGTTTGCGTGCCCGTGGGCACGCATTTCGAGACATCTCATTCTAGTCTCATTGTATATCATATTTCAGGCCATTTCATGCCTTTATGTCATTGCCTCATTTTGCGTACCCATGTGCGCGCATTTCGAGGCACTTCACTTTTCATCCATCGGCCTCTTATGTAAGTGTGGCTGAGGTCCACTCGTGTTAGTATAAGTCCAATTTGCATTGCGTATGCCATTTCATGTCTTAGGATCATCGCCTCGGTTTGTGTGCCCGCGTGCACGCATTTCGAGGCATCTCATTTTCATAGCATTATGTATGTTAGGATTGTATATTAGCTGCATTTCATGCATATTGCATCGTGTTCGGGATAGGAGTTAGCCCGGGCACGGGAAACGAGGCACGTTTCGCACCCCGAGTGACGGAACGGGTCTCAATTCCCAAGTCACCGACACTCCGGATTACCCATGATGGAGTTAGGTTTTGTTGTAGCATTCATACGCATTCATCCTATATTGAGTTGTGCAATCCGACTCCTCGGCCATCATGCATCGAGATGCGTGATTGGTGGCACGAGGATCGAGGCAGGCATATATTTGTGAAATACATTGCTATGCCCCTTTCCTGCTCTCTGTTGCAGCATATCCAGAACCAGCGGTCTTCCGAAGCTTGGCGCGCTTTTCGAGAAACATTGCAAAACAGAGGCTAATTGGGGCATCCCAGTGGATTTCCGCGCAAGGCGGCTCCAACGTACATCATTCATCAGAATCAAGGCACCCCCTGGCTTGCATGCCAGTTTTACATTTTTCTTATTTAATTTGTTAATTAATTAGGAATTTGTACATTATTCGGACTGTAATATTTTGGATTGTATTATTCTTTTATTCGGACTGTATATTTATTTGGACCCTCTGCGCGAGGGCATAATTGTAATAAGTGTAGGTGAGTGTGATGTATATCTTCCAACCCCACGTCTTTCTTCCCTTTTATTTACCTGCTTACGATGGTTAAATATAGGGCATATTTCAATTAGCATACAGTATGACAGCATGTTTGCATCATTCATCTGTTTTGCATGCACCGGGCTCGGCGCATCATACAAACTGCATTCGTATTTCAATTCCTAATTGAATACGTGTTAGTTGTAGCATTCCATATGCCATGTTTAGAATAGCCGAGCCTGCTATAGTTGCATTTTGCATGTGTTGCATTAGGCATTTCAGCATATTTAGGATCATGCATGATTTCTAATGAGCTTCTGTTTTGGCTTGGAGTACTCGGTGAGTTTTATGCTTTAGCATCCTTGCATGCGTGTGAGTGACTGCCATGAATAGCATGCTTGCCATGAGGCTATTTGCTTATGTGATATAACTGCCTTGAATGCTTGTGGGTGGAGGTTGAGTTATTTGGATTGGAACAATGCATTGACTGTTTGTTTTAAGCCCACTAGATAGTGGCAACACCATGTTTTCTAAGCCCACCCGAGGGTGGCAAAATCTGCATCTTAAGCCTACCTGCGGGTAGCAAACCATCTTTCAAAAACAAACATGAAATGTTTTGTTCCAATACAGACGACCCGGTCTATACTTGTATGCTGTGCGCATCACATAGTAACCTAGGCTAATAACCGGAATAAGAACACACAATGTTTTCAAAAACAGATATCATGGTTAGTAGAGGCCGGTCTTTGACCGGGCGAGCGGGGGTGCTCACGAAGTGACCTTCCCCAATCGTACCCAAGTTCCCGAGCCGAGGCAACTTTGGTGATGACGGACACGTGGCCTT